>PVKS010016631.1:0-43552 GCA_004027875.1 Aplodontia rufa
AAAAAAAGTATTAGGTTGTAAAACATTACATCTTATCTGGATTTAACACATGCTAATAGACCAACTTTCTCATTGTCCAGGGTCTAGTCCTCACCTCCACAGATGTATGCACTCAGTGCTATAAATTTGCCTCCTAAGAATTCCTTCATACTGTCCCAGAGGTTTCAGTATGTTGTTTCCTCATTCTCATTCAATTCCAAGAACTTCTTAATTTCTGTTCTCATTTACTCTTTTACCTACCCTTTGTTTAAGAGGGAAGTGTTCAATTTCCAAATATTTGAGTAGTTTCTGTTGTTTCTCTTGTTGTTGATTGCTAAGATCATAGTACTATGATCTGACAGAATACATGGGATTATATCCACTTTTTTATATTTGTTAAGATTATCCCTGTGTACTATTATGTGGCCTATTTTAGAGAAGGATCCATGAGCCACTGACAAGAAGGTAAATTCAGCTGTCTTAGGACGGGATATTCTGTAGATGTCTGTTAAGCCCAATTGAATAATAGAGTTGTTCAGATTGGAGATGTCTTTATTTATCTTTTGTTTTGATGATCTGTCTAGAGTTGACAGTGGTGTGTTGAAGTCCCCCAGATTTATTGTGTTGAGATCAATGAGGGGATTAATGTCCTTCAGTATTTTTCCATATATTTAGGGGGTGTAATTGGGGGTATAAATGTTAACTATCATTATATCTTCTTGATGGACTGTCCTTTTAGTATGATAAAGTGACCCTCTTTGTTCTTTCTGACTAGTTTTAGTTGGAAATTGATTTTATACAAAATTAGAATCACCACACCAGCTTGTTTTTTGGGTCGCAGGCCTGGGAGATGTTTTGCCATCCTTTCCCTTTCAGCCTGTGTCTATTTTAGAGTGTCAAAATGTCTCTTGCAGGCAACATATTGTTGGATTTTGTTTTTTGATCCAATTGGCCAGTCTGCATCTTTTAATTGGGGCATTGAGATTGTTCACATTCAAAGTTAGAATAGATATGGGAGGCTGAGTCTCTGACTTTGTATCAATTACAGAGTTTTGAGTCATCTGGGAAGTCAGCTTGTGTATAATATGATTATTGACTCGCCTTTCTTTGAGGATTTAGGGTATCATTGGCATTTTCTTCTGAATGGAGAACATCCTTGAGAATATTCTGTAGTGCAGGATTTGTGGTTATGTACCTTGCTAGCTTGAGTTTATCATTGAAGTATTTAATTTCCCCATCACATTTGAAGCTGAGTTTTATAGGGTATATTATCCTTTGGTGGAAGTTGTTATTTTTTAACATTTGAAAGATATTGTTCCAAGCTCTTCTGGCCTTCATTGTTTGTGCTGAAAAATCCATAGTGATCTGAATTGGTTTGCCTCTGAATGTGATTTGGGGCTTTTCTCTAGCAGCTTTTATAATTCTCTCATTAATTTTTCTGTTATTCATTTTATATATGATATGTCTTGGTGAGTTTCTCATTTGATTAGGTCTATTTGGTGGTCTATCAGCATCTTGGATGTGATATTCTGGATCAACAGTAAAATGAGGGAAGTTCTCACTTATGATTTTGCTTAAAAGTTTCTTGAAGCCTCTTGTTTGTTCTTCAGAGTTTTCCTCCAGGCCAATGATTCTTAGATTATTAAGCCTCATCTCATGAAATATTACTTGGAAGTTCTGATTATGTAATATAAGCTGTTTATCTTGTTTATCTTCTTTGAATTCTACATTGTTTAGCCTATCCTTATTGTCTGATACTCGTTCTTTAAGAGCTTAAGTTCTATTTTCAGTGGAGTATACTCTGGTGTTGGTATCTTCCACTGAAGATTTGAATTGGTTAACTGTGTTTTTCAATCCTGATAGCTCTGCTACATCTCTTTTCAGAATGTCTGTTTCTTTGTATAGCTGATCTTTCATCTCATGGAATTGTTCCTTTATTTCCCTGTAGAAGTTGTCTCTCATCTCTTGAAATTGATATCTGATATCTTTCCTTGTTTCATCTCTCAACTCTTTGATTGCATTATTAATCATAATGTTGATACAATGTCTTTGGTTTTCATCTATGGCCCTGGCTATAGGATCCTTGGGTTGTGACCTGTGGGGTTGAGGAGAGGAGTTATTTCCCCTTTTCCTCATTTTCTGAGTCAGAGAGCATGTCTTGTACTTCAACCTTGTTACTCTTGGTGAAGTAATTGGAGCTTCTTATGGCTTTGCTTCATTGTGATGGGTAGCTATTTGGTCAATACTGACTTAAAGATGCCAGACCATACTTTAAGAACTTGA
This sequence comes from Aplodontia rufa, assembly GCA_004027875.1. NCBI lineage: Eukaryota > Metazoa > Chordata > Mammalia > Rodentia > Aplodontiidae > Aplodontia > Aplodontia rufa. The sequence continues at coordinate 2,263 of PVKS010016631.1, forward strand.
TAGGCTATCGGTGCAAATACTAGTACGTTTCAACTAAAACAGATGTGCTGATGACTAGCATCAATGATAGCAGTTTTCTTTGAGATAGCTCTCACAATATATTATGTTAGCCAGCAAGTAACCATTTTGAAGCTTGTCTATTTCTTCAGATAGTAGGGTCTCTCTGAAAGTAGGGAGAAGGAATGACTAGGAAGTCAAGGAGGTGATTGGGGAGGTATAAAATCACATCTGCCTTAGAGTAAAGAGGAACAAGGGATTAGGAGGGGAGTAGGTTATTCTACTAGGACTAAGGAAAACATAGAAATGGGGTGCAGGTAGGGTAAAGACTTAGGTGAGGATGAGATAAAAATGCTTATATTTAGGGATTACCAGAGTACAGGGGAGGAAGAGGTTAGTATGGGACATGGTTATCTTCACTCACCAGAGGCTGAGGCTATTTTGCTATCATGCGATGTTTTCCTGATTGGAACCGAAAGTTATAGAGATAGCAGTAGTGTTCAAGAAGACATAGAGTAAGTAGGAGCCAATCACCAATACATACACACAGATAAATATTTACATCCACCAACACCAAATTCAGTATTAATCATAAAGCAAGAAAGGAAAAAAAACAAAAAAATGAAAAAAAAACCCACAGCAATGTTAAAAATTTTAAATATTATATTCCAGCCAGATCCCTGTTAAAAAAAAAAAACAAGAGGTAAACAAAAAACAAAACTAGTTGGTAAAGTTCTGAGTTTTTCTGACCCTAGGTCAGCGAGTATGTACCATGGGGGGATGTGTTCAAATCTGTCATCTAGCTGGGGATTCTTCGCAGTTAAGATTGTCAGGGGAGAAGCAGTTTGGTTAAGTCCGGTAACCTGGATTTTCTTAGAAGATCTCCTCAAAATTTTCTGTTGCAAAGGGGTATTCAGCTCTCCCTGGGCTGCAATCCTGAGATGATTTCTTTCTGCCTATCCACACTCTAGAATTTCTTGGGCCTGGGGCTCAGAAGTTGTTGACAATCTAGTTCATCCTAGTGTAGATGTGTGGGTCTCTGACTGATCCAAGGAGAGTGGCCAGCCTGAAACTTGTTTCCTCAGGATCACTGGTGAACCACTCTGTGTGTCTTGTGATCTTCAGAAGACCCAAGAGCTGCTCTTTGGGGTTGACTGAAATCCACTAAAGATGGTCCAGATTGTGCCAGTGCTTATGTGGTTCTCAGTTGCAAGCACTAGGGGGCGCCCACCTGGAGCGGTCAAGGCCAACGTAGCCTTGGCTATGCAAAGGGCTCAGATGCTAAGGGGAAGCCCACACTGCCTCATATATTCAAAGCATCTTGAGGCAGATATCAAACAGAGGCTGAAGCAGAGGATCCACTTTAGAACGATGTGCCCTGCTACAGCAAGCTCTGTTCACAGACTCCTCCTATTTGGGCATGTAGAGGGGCTGGCAGAAGGTTGCCAACAGAGAGGTTTGTGAGCTGGAGAGGTGATTCGAAATTCCGTACAGCCCTCAGGGTAGATGGCCAGTTTGGGGGGTGGGTAACTTCTCTTTCAGATCGTGGGGACTGAGGCCCCAAGTCACTGTTTAGCAACCCACCCAGCTTTCGAACACTGGTGTGAGCACTTATGTTAAAGGACTTTAAAATCAGCTCTTGTAAACTGCGGGCACGGCTGGAGAGTTATTGTCCGCCGTGAGTGAGTTAAAGATCTTGTGCTGAATCCTCTCCTTCCCTGGCTCTGCAGGCAGTGACCGGAGGTGGAGAGGGAACTCCCAGCACCACACAGACCCTTTGGGAAAAGGCCCAATCTCGGGGCAATAGATTCTGGTTTTCTGACTGTGGTGTCTGAGACCCCAAGACCGTTTTTTTCCTGAGAAACCCGCCCTGCCCTCAGGGAAATCTCACAATGGTGGCCGGATGGTGCAGATTGCACAAACAGCTGTAAGTTCGCTAATGTGAGCAATTAATTGCCAGCACTTTATGCAAGATTAGGTAAATTATGAGCAGTCAGATCAGGGAGTTCGCAGCCAGACGATTAGGGTACGGGGTTAGGAATCTCGCTCCCTTGCTCTGTTTCCGCCCTCTGGAGCAGCTCCCCTCCCCCCCAGGTGCGGGACCGAGTGCTATGGACTCCCCTAAGTTCTCCTTTATATTCCTTAATGGACTGCATTATTCCTTTGGAGTTAAAGAAAATTAGCGGGTGTTAATGTTCCCCCACACTGGGAGCTTTGTCCTACCGTGGGAATCCGAGTGCTCTCCTGCAGCGAAGTGATTCTCAGGAGCTTCTCGGAGTCATTGTTGGTGGGGTGGACGCCATCTTCTCTCCCCTCTTTTTCTCTTTTTTTTTTTTTTTTCCTTTCTCTTTCTCTCCCCAGCAGATCCTATACCTCCTCCACTTTCTTACTGTCCACAGTTGATCAGGATAGCAAACTAGCTCACAATGTCCTTGGGTTGAAAAAAACCATGCCCAAAATTAACCTCTTTTCCCCTGTACTCTCTCAATTCCCAAACCACATGCTCTTCTCTCTTCCTCACTCAAAGTCTTTAACCTACTCACATCCCATTTTTATCTTTTCTTTATTCCCAATTGAATAGCTGAATCCATGCTAACACCTTCTTGTTCTTTTTTCTAAGTCAGAAGCTCCACGCTACCTCCCTAACCCATTTCCTTGGATTTCTAGATTATATCCCCCCCCCCCCGGCTTGTTAGGCCCTACTAACTGAAGTGAAGGTCATTCTTCAAAACGGGTATTTACTGGCTATCTTAACATGAGAGCTCTCATGGAAGAAAACCGCTCCTATAGGTGCTAATCACAATTATAACTGTTTTAGTTGAAACTGTCTAGTATATGCACCTATAAGCTCACTTTTCTTCATTGACTGGACTGGCAGCCGTTGAGCTGTGTTTCCCAAGTAGCACCTCAGCTCAATGAAGCACAGGAATAAGAAGCTCCAATAACCTCTACAACAGTAACTAACATAGTTGTTCTTCAAGCCACATCCCCTGTATCTGAAAATGAGGAAGAGGAGAAATAACTCTCCTCTTCAACCTCACAGCTCCACACCCAAGGACCCCATGGCCAGGGCCCTCGATGAAAACCAAAGATATTATATCAACATTATTATTAGTAATTCAAAGAGTTGAAAGAAGAATTATGGAAAGAGATCAGAAAAAAAATTTCAAGAGATGAGAGACATCTTTTATAAGGAAATAAGGGAGCAATTCTGTGAGATGAAAGACCAGCTCTACAAAGAATTAGAAATCCTGAAAAGAGATGTATCAGAGCTATCAGAATTGAAAAACACAGTCAAACAAATCAAATCTTCAATGGAAAATACTAACACCAGAGTAAACTCCACTGAAAATAGACCTTCAGCTCTTGAAGAACGTACATCAGATAATGAAGATAGGCTAAGGAATGTAGAGTTCAAAGAGGATAGACAAGAAAAGAAAATTTCAACACATGACTACAACTTCCAAATAATATTTGATGAGATGAGGAGAAATAACCTGAGAGTCATTGGACTGGATGAAAACTCCAAACAGCAAACAAGAGGCATTTTTATATTATTATTTTGAATTATTTTGTTTTTACAATGCCAAGTTCCTATTTGAGAATTGATATATTCTTATCATTAATTCCATATTTACCTTTAATATTTTGTGCGTTGTTTACTATCATCTTTGAACAAGTTTTAAATATTTGTGTTGACATCTTTATCTGCTAAATGTCACAACTAGGTCCATTTGGAATCAATTTCTGTTGATTACTTTCTTTTGTGAGTGTGGTTCACACATTCCTATTCCATTGTTCATTGTAAATATTTTTTAAAGACTTTGCATTCAATCTTCTTTTTTTTTTCCTGTTGAGATTTATTGTCCCTATCTTGTTACAGTAACCACTTAAGGCCAACCTCAAACTGATAAGACTTTTTCACACATGGTATGTACCTGCTGATGGTTCCACTTGGTTTGTTTTTCTTGCTATGTTGTGTCTTTAGGAGTCTCATGCGAGCCTTTGTAGCTGATATTCATTCAAGAATTGAAGAAAAATTATATTCAGATTGTGATATTTGCCCTAAGACTCACTATGAGCCACAAGTTCTGCCCACAAGACTTTCAAGTCACGGACAGGTTTGGAAGCATGCTAAAAGCACAGCAATTGGAATGTTTTTCTTTTTAACATTAAGTCCTTTTTAATTTCTGTCTACTTTGGGGCTCCCTCTGGTCTCCATGCATGTGTAATGTTTTATAGGTTATATGATCTTCACAACTTTATTTTAAGTACTTGAACCAGCGAGTTTGCATATTGTCATTATCTAAACCAGGGAATTTATCAGGTAAGGGAGTGAAGGTGATCCTTTGGGAAGAAAGCCAAAAATTTTAGAGTTCTTATCAAATACAATAATTGCTTAAGTGTAAATGCTTCAAATTTTTTACTTTCTTTTTCACATGCTTAAAAATAGTTGTTTTTAAACATTTAGATGTAGTTTTCAAATATTAAATTCTTATCTATGGTTGAAATACTGCATCGTATGGCTATTATCAGAAGATGTTGCTATGTTTGTTTTAAATAGTATATTTTGTATTTAAGTAAACTGCAAAATTATTTACTAAAATCTTATTAGAGAAGATATCACATCTGGCAAATACAAACCCAATACCAAATAAATCATCTAAATTTGTATTTCATTTAATTAAAGCATTATATATTAAATGAGTATCAGTAAGAATAGGTCTTGACTGGAGGGGTTGTGAAGAGATAGGCATGCTAGCACACTGTTGGTGGAGCTGCAGACTAGTATACAGCCCCTCTGGAAAGCAGTGTGGAGAATTCTCAAAAAACTAGGGATGAACCCATCATATGATCCTCCTATTCCTCTCTTGGGTATTTTTCCAGGGGATTTAGAGTCAACACACTATAGTGATGCAGGAAAATTGATGTTCACAGCAGCTCAATTTACAATAGCTAAATTATGGAAACAACCCAGATGCCCTCACTGGATGAATGGATCCAAATACTGTGGTACATATATACCATGGAGTTTTACTCAGCAATTAGGAATAATGATATTGCAGACTTTGAAGGTAAATGGATGGCTATGGATGAAATTACACTGAGTAAAATAAGCATAACTCAGAGAACCAAGGGTGAAATGTTTTCACTCATCTGTGGAGGCTGGAGCTAGACACTGGCCATTAAGAAACGAGGTCTATTATCATGCTTTAAATCTGGATAAGGTGTAGTGACATAAAACCTAAGGCATTTGTAGAGATGTATTGGGAAGGAGGGGGGAAGGGATAAGTGTGGGTAATTGGAGGGACTCTTGGGGATAAATCTAATTTTCAGAATTTATATATATATATATATATATATATATATATATAATATTTCATTAGAAGCTTGTTTGTTCAACAAATAAATTTCTGAATAAAATAATATAAAATAAAATAAAAATAATAAAAAGATCATACCATACACATCTATAAATAATTATTCTTATTCTTCTGATAAGAACTATAATTCAATAGGGATGTTTTTGGTCATTTTTAAAATTTGAGTAATTTTGAAAAAGATAAAATGAGTCTGCTTTTTTTATGTATCATTATCTCTATGTGAAATACCTCTGTATCTTCCTTTTAACTTTTATATGCACTTAAAACCACTTCAAAAACACAAAATCAACATTTTTAAAAATATAAAATCTTGAAAAGATATGCATTTGCTTTATTAATTTTAATACCTTTTTTCTATCAACTGGATAATTTTTCATAGAATTATCTGTATCTTAAAACTGATAAAATAACATGATAATTAAAAAAAAAGAATGGGTCTTGAAACCATTGCCTTTATAATAAAACCTTTTTTTTTTCTGATGGTGACTTTATAAGTGGGATCATTTAAATCAAATGAAAACAGATGTAATTCTGAAAAGGAAGTTTATTCTTCCAAGATTCATTTCACGTTTCACAGGATAAAATATATCTCCTTTTTCCATGATTTCAAAATAATTCTTGAAGACATTTATTATGCTTTCAAAAGTACCTGAAAATTTATTTTAAAATCTTGCATAGCCTAATTTCTTATATTTTATTATTGTGATTTATATTAATATTCTCTATTTCTGTTGGGTGTCCCCAGCATTTTATTCTCTTCAGATAAGATCTGAACCTTAATGAAAAAGTCTGTATATTTCAAATGTAACTTTTCTTTTTAATTTTGAGGGTTGTGTTAAAACTTCATGGAATTTTCATTACTATTCAAATACCTTCGATCACATGTCACAATTTGCCTTATCAAAGGGTACAGAAGGCAATCAGTTAATCTGTTAATACATTTCCCTTATGATTTTTTATTAGTTCAAACTTTAAAAAGAAAGAGGAAGGTAAATGAGAGAAAGAATGTAATTTCAAACTTAGAAAAATCAAGTCATTTTTTTTAAAAGAGGAAGACAGTGACAGAGATAGAATCAATTTTTATTTAGTTTTTCATGTAGCCTCCATTGCTACAATACTTAGTTGTGTACGTGTTGCTGGGGTTCAAACCCGTGTACTTGTGCATGCCAGGCAAGCACCGTAACCACCGAGCCACCACTCTAGCCCCAAATCCAGTCATTTTGAAGTCATTTTTAATCTGTACCATAATACTAATTTCCAGGTAACTCACTTACTTTAGCCTCGGTGAAAATGGGAAGAAGGCCCAGCAAGGAAACTGGCAGTCGGTGAACTATCTCCACAGTGAAAAGAACATTTGACTATCCATATTTTAGAGATAATTAGACTTCTGTCCACTGCCAAAGTGAATTGATTAAATCTTTGTTCTGCTCTGGCTGATGTTCAGCATTCTTATGTTGTATAAAAACAAAAACAAAAACAAACCAGATACACTTTGGATTATCTACCACAGGACTAGATGATGTACTAGAACAATTAGTACCAAAGTCATTTATCTCTCTACCAGCTGTGTCTGCAGTGATCTATACCAGATGGTGGTAGAAAAGTCTTTGTAACATTCTCCAAAGAACTTCTGACTGAAATCAAGGTATATTAGAGAAGCAAAAATAGTAAAATTTGTGTATGTGTGTGGGGGTAAATGCTGGATAATTTTCTGTACATTAAGTAATATTTTTGTTCTTTCTGTATGTTTTGCGTATCCTCCCCCTTACTAGAGTTTATCAGGATGTATATAAATAGAGTTAAGGGGTAAGTTCTAGAAATAAAAATGGACAACAATAGATACCTATTTTTGTAAGTATTCTTTTTGTATTGACATATGATAATTGTACAAAATACAATGTGAATTTTCAATACCTACAGACTTTGTGCTGTGAGCAAATCAGGTTAATTAGCATATTAACTAAACATTTATAACTTCTTTGTGGTGAAATATTCAAAATTCTCTCTTCTAGACATTTTGAAATATGCAACACATTATTGTCAACTATAGTCACCTACTATACAAAGAACATTATAATTTATTTGTTTTATAAATTATATTTTAATACTCCTTACATCTGCCCAGACTCCTTACACTCAGTCTCTGGTAACTACTGCTATGTGAGATCAACATTTTTACCTTCCACACATGACTAGGATCATGCAGTACTTTGTAACTGGCTTATTTCACGTAAACTAATGTCCTCTAGATCCATCCATTTGTTGCAAAAGGCAGGATTTCACCTTTTTATAGCTAAGTAACTTTGCATTGTATTTTATCAAACATTCATACTACAGTATTTAAATAGTTTGTGATGCATATTTCAAGTATCCATCTGTTTAAAATTATTCAAGAATTGATTTATTGTGTGATAGTGTCTTAAGCCAGAAAAAAATTATTTTTCTTCTCCAAGTGAGCCAGAACAAGTGTGACTCACTCTCACATATTAAGAGGATGGGATGCTACTACTGGTGTTATTTAGGATATGTATTTTGAATGAAATATACCGTAGCTGTGAGATAAAGCATTTACATCAAGATACCAACATACATTTGGATCTGAAGTTCCTCAGTCACCTGATATGATAAGGATTTAAATAGTCAGTTATTAGAAATGTGAGAACTTTTTTCCAGCAACTTTGTATTAATAAACCCAGTCAGATATTGAAGATGAAGCTACAAATTGTATACAACTATGTCTCCACATGATTTAAAAATGAGAATAGTATTTCACCAAGTCCCAGATTCATAAGAGCTATGCATATTTTCATGCCATGAATAAACTATTTAGCCAAAGATTTGTAACTATTTAAAAGACAACTTAACTGCTATGGAAAAAAATATCTTTAGAAAAAAGTTGTATATGTTTTGAAGAATCAGAATAGATACTTCTAAAATATTTAATTACAGAAAACAAGTTGTTATATCCCATATTCTACCTTTTTTGGTCATTTTCCACAAGTGCTATATGAAACATTTTGCAAGTTTGACTGAAAATTTTGTTATATTCTGTTTTCATTTCTGTTATCTTGGGACCTTTTATAATTCTCTTTTCAAGTTCTTCTTTCTCCCATTGATTGCTGGAGACTGTGTTCTTTAATTTCTATGTATTTGTGAACTTTCCCTATTTTCTTTTGTTAATGATTCCTGATTTCACTCCATTGTGGCCTGTAAAGGTGTATGGAGTGATCTCAGTCTTCATTCTTTTTAAGACTTGTTTAGTGACCAAGCATGCAATCTTACCCTGGAGAATATTCTATGGGAACTTGAGAAAAATGTATATTCTACTATTCTTGGGTGCATGTCCCTTTTATGTCTGTTAGGTACACTTTATAGTGTTTTTCAAATGTTTTCTTATTCATTTTCTTTCTGGAGGATCGGTTCATTATTGGAAGTAGAAAATTGAAGTTTTCTATTAATTTTGTACTACTGCATATTTCTAATATGGCAGCTAACAAACCACTTCTGGGGATAAATCCTAAGGAATTGGAACCAGGATCTTTAAGATGTATCAGCAATCCCATGTTTGTAAAACCACTATTCATGATAGTCAAGTCATGGAAACAACATAATTGCTTATCCACAGATCAATAGATAAAGAAAATATGATATACATTTACAATGGAATATACTGCAGCCTTAAGAAGAAGGAAATCATTCCATTTATGATAACAATTTGTGAACCTGCAGGGCATTATATTTAATTAAATGAGTTAGACACAGAAGGTCAAATACTGTGCGATTTCACTCATGACAAATACAAAAGTCAAAAGCAGAGTACTGATTGAGGGACTAGGGAGAGGGAGAAATGGGGAAGAACTGATCAAAGAGTATAAACTTTCAGCTATGCAAAATGAATGATTTCTAGAGATCCACTGTGCAACATGGTTCCTATAGTCAACAATATAAGATTATGTGCTTAGAAACATGCTTAAAGGGTGGGTCTTGTGTTATCCACTCACATGTACAAAAAACATTAAAAGAGTTGTGGGGAACTTTTGGAGCTGATTTACTCATATATTGAATAATTGTGGTGATGGTTTCATGGTTCTTCTCCAAACTCATTGTTGTAGTCAGCTTTTTCACTGCTGTGACCAAAAGACATGATGAGAACAATTAAAGGAAAAGTTTATTTAGGAGCTGATGGTTAGAGAGGTCTCAGTCCATAGGAGAGCAGCTCCATCTTTCTTGGCTCAAGGTAAGGGTGAGCATCATAGTGGAAGAATATGGCAGAGGAAAAAGGCTCAGGGTATTTCCAGGAAGCAGAGAGAGTTCCACTCTCAAGATACAAAATATATACCCTAAAGGCACATCCCTAATGACTCACCTCCTCCAACCACACCCTAACAGCCTACAATTACCACCCAATTAATCCTTATCATGGGATTAATTACTAATCTGGTTAAGGTTCTCATAATTCCGTCATTGTACCTCTCACTGTTTTTGCATTCTCTCACATATTGAGCTTTGGAGGGACACATTTAATCCAAACCATAGCATTCATTAAATTGTACAAATTGTAAATACATAGCTTTTCTTTGTAAACCATATCTCAATAAAATGATTTAAAAAAAAATCATAGACCAAAAAGTTGGTTCTTTGAAAAAATAAATAAAATTGACAGACCCTTAGTCAACCTTATAAAAAAAAAAAGAATGAAATAAAAAAAAATCAACAAAATCAGAAATGAAAATGATGACATCACTATTGACTCATCTGATATCCAGAGGATCATCAGTAACTATTTTCAAAAGCCATACTCCTCCAAGTTGGAGAATCTTGAGGACATGAAGAAATACCTAGCCAAATATAGCATTCCCAAACTGATCAATATCTAGTAGCAAAATTAAAGGAGTTATCAAAGCCCTTCCAAAAAAGAAGAGCCCAGGACCTGATGGATTCTCAGTTGAGCTCTACCAGACCTTTACAGAAGAAATAATACCTGTCCTCAGTAAGCTATTCCATGAAATTGAAAGGGATGAAACTTTCTCAAACACTTTTATGAAACAACCATAATGCTGATACACAAATCCAACAAAGGCACATCAAGAAAAGAAAACTACAGACCAATTTCCCTTATGAACATAGACACAAGAATCCTTAATAAAATTCTAGGAAACCACATCTAAAAACACATAAAAGATAATATATCATGATCAAGTGGGTTTCATTCCACAAATGCAAGGCTGATTCAACATACGTAAATCAATAAATGTGGTTCACCACTTAAACAGAATTAAAGAGAAAACCATATGATCATCTCAGTTGATGTTGCAGAAAAAGGCCTTTGATAAAATCCAGTACCCATTTATGCTCAAAACTCTGGAGAAGATAGGGATAAGGAACTTACCTTAATTTTGGCAAGACCATTTAAGACAAACCCATAGCCAACACTATACTTAATGGAGTAAAACTGAAAACATTCCCACTAAACTTTGGAACAATATAAGGCTCACCACTCTTATACAATTTAGTCCTTGAAACCCTAGCCAGTGCAATCAGATAAGAGAATGAAACCAAGGGATTCAAATAGGAAAAGAGGAAAATAAACTATCTCTATTTGCTGATGATATGATCCTATACCTATGATACCCCCCAAAATCGATCAGAACACTTCTAGAGCTTATAAATGAATTCACCAATGTGACAGGATATAAGATCAACACCTATAACTTAATAACTTTCCTATACTCCCACAGTAATTGTGCTAAAGAAGAAATCAGGAAATTGGTCCTATTTACAATAACTTCAAAAAGAATAAAATACTTGGTAATTAATCTAACAAAGAAAGTAAAAGACCTCTACAATGAAAACTATTGAACACTGAAGAAAGAAATTGAAGAAGACCTGAGAAGATAGACAGACGTTCCATGTTCTTGGTTAGGCAGAATCAATATAATTAAATGCTGTACAGATCCAACACAATCCTCATCAAGATACCAATGTCATTCTTCACAGATATAGAGAAATTCACTTGGAACAATAAGAAACCAAAAATAGTAAAAGCACTACTAAGCAAAAAAATTAAAAAAAAACAGCATGGTATTGGTATTATAATAGGCAGGGAGACCAATGCAATAGAATAGAAGACACTAAGACCAATCCACAAGTTTTTAATCATCTGATATTTGACAAAGGGCACAAAAATATAGCTTGGAGAAAAGATAATGTGTTCAACAAATGGTGCTAGAAACTGGACAGCCATATGCATAAAATTGAAATTAGATCTTTATCTCTCATCCTGCACAAAAATCAAAATGTATCAAAGGACTATGATTATTATTATTAAACGAAAAATAGGATTACTACTCCACCATATTGGTGTAGCCTACTTCTTCTTTAAAAAGACATCCATGATGCAAGAATTAAAATCAAGAATTATTGAGTGGGGTTCCATTAAACTGAAAAGCTTCTTCACAGCTAAGGAATTAGTCAAGAATGTCAAGAGAGAACCTAGAGAATGGGAGAAAATCATGGCCTGCTACCTCTCCAACATGGGACTAATATCCAGAATATACAAAGAACCCAAAAAACAATACCAAAAACACAAACATACCAGTCAGTACATGAGCTATGGAATTGAAAAGAATCTTCAACAGACGAAGTTTAAAAAGCCAAAAGATACATGAGAAAGTGTTCTACATCACTAGAAATCATAGAAAAGCAATTCAAAACTGCACTATGATTCTATCTCTAGTCAGAATCGCAAAAATGAAGAATATGGACAATAACAGATGCTGGAGGGGTGGTGGGGAGAAAGCAACACTAACACACTGTTGGTGGGACTTCAAACTGGTACAATCACTCTGGAAAGCAGTGTGGAGACTCCTCAAATTAATTAGGGATATAACCACCATTCAACTCAGCTATCCCATTCCTGGGTATTTTCCTAGAAGAGCTAGAATCAGCTTGTTATAGAGATACAGCTACATCAATGTTTAAAGCAGTTCAATTTACAATGGAAAAAATCATGGAAACAACCTAGACAACCTTCACAGATGAATGGATCCAAAAACTGAGAGAGAGAGAGAGAGAGAGAGAGAGAGAGAGAGAGAGAATGGAGTTCTATTCAGCTATTAGAAAGAATGATATCATGGCTTTTGCAGGTAAATGGATGGAAATGGAAAATTATCATGCTGAGTGAAACAAGCCAAACTGAGACTTAATTGTTGAAGATTTTCTTTCATACGTGGAAGCTAGAATAAAACCTAAGATAGGATGAAAGCTAGTCAAGTTTATTTAACAGTCCCACCAAATCTGAAGTAACCCATAAGCTGTGGAGACTATAGCTGTGTGGGGGATGAGTAAAGGGAGGGAGGAAAGGGAGAGAAAAGGTGGGATGTACAATACTATAGTACAGTTGACTCCCATGAGAACCCCAAATGCACCTAGACAGGCATATGTATCTATTAAATTCAAAGTTTAAATTATCTTTATATGGTCATTTTTATCTGTAACATGCAGGAACTATAGAGGTGTCATGAGATTGGGGAGTGAGGGAAGTTCCTGGACAAGGATTGGATTTAACCAACTCTGTGAATATGGATGCATGTATGAATGCAAACCAACAAATCCCTTCATTGTGTTAGAAGATGCTTAACCAATCAAACTAAATAAAATAAAAAAACTCACTCAGCTTTTGCTTGGTTAAAAGAAAAAAAACAGGCCAACTTCAATAGTAGTTATAATCAAAGATGTAGATGAACTAATTTGAAGGCTAAAATACTTTCATATCTTATAGAAATAAAGGCAACCTTTAGCTCATAGAAAACATTGTACTATAATAAAATGTTTCAAATGTTAGCTTTGCAATAGAGAATTTATGAGAATGTTCTCTGCTAATATTTCTATTTAATATTTTATGAGTTCCTAGTGAAAAAGAAGTTAATACAAAGAATAATCCTGTATGAGGTGTAAAATAAACATTAAGCAGATATATTGCAAATAAATAATTAAAATATTAGAACTAATAATTTATATTTTTGGCATGTTGGTGATTATAAAACTAATGTGTCAATTATTTTTCATACATGTCCAATATCTGTGCCTCTACCTTGCTTTCTCTGATAGGTTTCCTTGACTTTAGCTTCCAAATAGCTTTAATCTATGGAGATATGGTGGAAGACTGCAAGAGAAAAAGAAGTGAAAAAGCAGGTCATCCCCCTGTCCTGCTTTGACCAGTCTCTCAAGAGGAGCTTCATCCATCCTCCTCTACTCCACCTTTGACACTTAACCTGCTGAATGACCTATGCTCAACAGACCCAGCACCTAATAGATAAGCCCACTATAATTTCACACAATCCAGTTTCAGTGTGACAGTTCTACTCCTGCGCTCTGGTAAAGCCATCTCTCTTTTTTCTTTATACTCCTAGAGATACTAGAGACTTCACAGGGTTGCCTATCTCTGGGTTGTCCTATCTTCCTGTGTTTAGCTTCTCTGCACCTCCATTAAATATGTAATCAATTTCTTACAAGCTACTTCTGTTTTGAATATGTGTAATAGTTGCCAGTTTCTCATCAGATTTTTTGAAAGAGAGAGAGAGGAGAGAGTAAATTTTATTTTTTCATCTGGTTTTTGTTTTTGCACCACTTAGTTGTGTAATGTGATGCTAGGGTTCAAACCTGGGTTCTTAAGCATGCCAGGCAAGTGTTTTACCACTGAGCAATTGTTTTAGTCAACTTCTTCATTACTATGAGTAAAAGATCCAACAAGAAAAATTTTGGAGGAAAAAGTGTATTTAGGTGCTCATGGTTTCAGAAGACTCAGTCCACAGAAGACTGGATCCATTCCCCAGAGTTCCTGCATGGTGGAAGAGTATGGTGGAAAGAAGTGGTTCAAGGCATCACATCATGGAACAGAGAGAGCTCCATTCACCAGATACAAAATATATACCCTAAAGGGCGCACCTCCAATGACCAATCTCCTCCAGCTATACCCTACTAGAATACAATTACCATCCAATTAATTCCTATGAGGGGATCAATTCACTGATTGCATTAAGGCTCTTATAACCCAGTCATTTCACCACTCAGTATTTTTGCATTGTCTTACATATTTGAGCTTTGGGGGATATCTTTCATCCAAACTATAACCCCCCAAATCGATTTTTGACATTGCTCATGGTACTAAAACTCTCAATATGAGATTGAGACACTGAATTTGACAACACCTTTCCTAGTGGAAATAGGATTGTAGTAATATGTGACATTATAAAACTATGAAGTATTAATGCTTGGTATGAAGTTTTTTTGTGTGAGAACAATTACTTGGCAATGTAGGTATAACAATGACTTTCAAGTCTGAGGATTGAGAACAATACTTAGAACTGGTAATTTATACAAAAAGCACTGGATTTGTAACACATATTAGGCCACTGTCAGTCTTAAAATTTATGTAAGACTATATGTGCAAATTTAAAATAATCAGTTTTTTCCTACTACAATGCTTGGCAAAAGTCTATAAAGGATCAAATAGTATTATTTTAGGAAATGCGAAATGTGGGACCACATACATTCTGGGTTATATGCTCTCTTTTCCCATTTTCTTTATTCTTTGTTTGTTTGTTTGTTTTTGATATTGGGGATTGAACGCAAGGGTGCTTAACCTCTGAGCAATATCCCCAGACCTATATATATATATATATATATATATATAGAGAGAGAGAGAGAGAGAGAGTCTTGCTATGTTGCTTAGGATCTCATTAAGTTGCAAAAGCTGTCACCTGCTTCAGCTTCCCAAGCTGCTGGAATTACAGACGTGTGTCACTGTGTCTGGCCTTACGCTCTTCTTTTTTGAACTATTTAGAAATGCCTTAGCCATTATTAGCATGGGTCATCTGAAAATACGTAGTTTAGGATTCAACTTAAAATCCATAGATGTTTATTTCACAAACTCAAGTTGAGTACACAGCATTAACTAGTCATTTTTTCTTGAATTTAGGACATTATTTGGAATGAGCAAAACTTTGGGTATTTTAGATAGATTCTGATGGAACATGAACCAATCAGCAATCTGAGATTTCAAGAAGTGGGCTCTCCTTTCTGGTCTGAATAGATGAGCAGCTGCTTCTTGAAGCCCCATCTATAATGAGTTCACCTGAGCCATTTGCAATTTGAAAGGCATCCATTTCTCCTCATCACCCATGGAAGCACTCTTAGTTATTCTCAAGCTCATAATGAGTTAGATATCAACAGATGCTAGGAGGAGATTTGTAATATCTTCTTTAGAAAGATTGCGTTTATAAACCAAAAGATTGCAATGTTTTGCTAATTTATATCAGTTGGAATCTAGGAATTGGGTGTGATTGGAAATTAATATTGCTACACAAGAGGGTGTACTAAATTGATTGTTATCTATAGGTATCTTTAAGATTCTTGAGTTTATGCTAATGTGAGCAGGTTAACAATGTGGTTTAAATGGTGGCTTTCACTCAATAAAAGTAAGATTACAGATATTTCTGCTATAATTTGTAGAAGACAATGATGATTTGGGGAGATAAGAATGGTAGATTGAAGTCATTTTGGATAATAGACTACCACTTCACTATATCCATCAGAAGGCTATAAATTGATTCTTCCTTCCCAAGGCATTGAGAAATTAAATACTAATAGGTGACTAACCACAAAATCCAAGGCAAGCACTAGTATTGCAATGGGTATGTTACATTGGAAATTAGAGTATTTTTATATAAAGGATTCTGTGAGAATATTTCAATTTTTTATGATGAGCCAAAGAATAAAATAGATGGTCGATTTGCTAAAATGTTTCATCCTCTTTAGAAACCAAATCCCCAGTCATGGTGACCATACACCTTATATGAATGATCAACATGCCTTGTCATGACTTGTCCTAATCCATTGAACCTGTGGCTATGTTAGATTACTTGGAAAAGTGAAACTAAATTTTCAGATGGAATTAAGATTGCTGATCAGTTGACCCTCGAAAGGGACTGCATTTATTGTTATTCATTTATTCCATTCATATATGCATGTTTCAGATAAGTCAAATGTATTACAAGAGTCCAAGAGTCCTTGAAAATGAGAGAGGAAGATAGAAGAGTCAGAGAAAGATAGTGAGATGGAGATGTGACAGGAAAGAATGATCACAGAGATGCAATGTTGCTTGCTTCATGATGGAAGAAGGGAATAGAGGTAAGGAAAATGGGGAGCCTTTACAACTGGATGAGCAAGGAAAAATATTTTCCTCTAAAATAAGGAATAGAGCTTTACCTGGACTACAGCCTGGTGAGGCTTATATTAGACTTCTAGTCTGAAGAAATACATGACAATAAATTGTTTTATTTTAAGCCACTAAATTTATGGAGATTTATTACATCAATAGAAATTCAATACAAATATGTACTGTAAATATTTCTCTATTGTGCATCCAGTAGTCTGTGAAACTATGAAGAATGACTATGAACTTGTAAAAGAGTAATAATAAGACTGAATTAATACTAATTTGAGGAATAAAATAGTATTATTTTTTATGTGGAAGTTTGGTTAGTGACAAATAGAGCTTCAGCCTGAATCTGCCTTACACTGGATCCAGTTCATCAATAGACTTATCTGTCTTGTTCTCACATGTTAATTCCTATATTAGTAGTTGAAATATTTGGACTCAGTAAGTGAAAAAATATATGCAAGTAGGTTTACTGACTTATAGACCAAAAGATAATATGGTGGAAAGACCAAATTGAAGTACCCGAATTTACTGTTTCCCAACAAAATACTAAACCAAATGTAGCACCACATCTCTGAGTGAGTTACAGGGATTACTTTGACCACCAGTGACTTGAGACAGGCAGAGGTTATGATTCATAGCCCACATTTGTTTAAATTGTCTGACCAAATGCAAAGCTGGCTAAATCTAAGACAGTGGGCTACTGTAAATGTAATCAAAGAGGGATTCCAGCAGCAGCTTTACTCCGGTTGTATGTGTGCATTTCTACTACAGTGAGTCAACACAGCCAGTGGTATGCAGCCACTGGCCTGGCAAACATGTCTTTGTCCATTGGTAATATGTCCAAAGTAAGTTAGTTTTTACCTGACAGGGATATCAGTATACCTTTATTATCTTACCTCAGGGCCAAGTCACATCTTCTACTCTATGTGATAATGTAGTCCACAGGAATTGCAATTGTCAAATGTCCCAAAGGACATCATGATGGCCCACACCACTGATGGTATTATGATTTCAGCCTAGCTGATTTATTTCAGGTGAAAGACAAACCTGTGGAAATTTAAACCACTAATCTGTCATTGAAATTTCTAGAGATTTAATGGTCTCCACTCAAAAGGCAGGTTTCAGGACATTGTAGTACCCATCAGTTGTACAAAAGTACAACTTATGACAGACCTCTTTAACTTGAAAGTAACATAAGCAATTTTTGATGTGGCATTTTTACATTTTAGTTAACTTACAAGTCAGCTAGTTTTAAGTGGACTCAGAAAAAGAGATGGCTTTGCAGCAAATTCAAATTGTGGTATAATTAGTTTTCTACCTAAGCCTTGCAACCCAATAGAACCAATAGTGTGAAAAATGCTTATGGTAAGTAAACATACCTGAAAAAAGCCTCTGCTTGGCACCAGTAGAACAATCAGTACAAGCTAGAATGATTATGGAGAAAATCTGTTTTGTTTTGGTGAAGTAGCTCTTAGGTGCTGCTATACTCAGGTAGACACTAGAAATATGTTCAAAGAAAATATATACAGATTAACTATATAGATTTAGCTTATGAGAAACTGAGGGTTAGAAGACTCAGCAAGCCATGGGATGAAGTGAATGTACCATGAGTTCATCATTTAGTGGATGTGATATATACAAAGACATAGTTTATCTGGTCAGAAAACACGCATATGCTGTTTGAGCAGGTAGTCATGTTCTCATTATGGCTACTCCTATTGTATCATTGACCCTTCTTTAACCCACAAGTATAAATTCATGTGAAATATCCTGTGACTGGAAAACAGAGGAAGAAGAAATTTGCTTTACAGATGAGTCTGAACACAGAGGAATACAACTCAATTGCAACCTCACTTCGCAGGACTCTGAAACCAACTGGGAAGTGGAGATTATTCCATTAGACAGAATTTCGGTCAGGCAACACATGGTGTTGCCCATTCTTAATAAATAACATGATTTAGAGTTCTACACTAATTCATTTGAAATGTTGATGAGTTGTTAAATTGGTCTGGTGAGTGGTAAGAACAAGATAAGAAAATTGGTGATTTGGATATCTGGGAAGTCTCAGAACGGGTACGGAATTTGAAGTTGTCATGTCTAACGTGAACACTTGTAGAAGTATAATAAAAAAGGACTAAAAATATGACTTGTCCCACAGCTATCAGTCATTTTTTTTTCTTTAGCAACCCACGCTTATCCAATACATCCATGTACAAATCAGACATGGTACTTTGAATAAAAATTAACAAAAATCAAAACATAAATGTCCTCCCACTAAGGCTGATCTAGATATTGTTGCTGCTAAAAGCTCCAGCAGATAAATGAAGAGCTCGCAAGAAACCCTGAGATAGCCTCAGTCACTTAAACCCAAATTAACAACCTAGGGTCATGTTGATTACATTGCTTATTTTAATTATAGAGAGGGCAGTGGCATTTATTCATCATCATTCAGACATAAACTGGATGTGTATTTGTCTTTCACAGTGATTAGATTTTGATAAATTCATAATTCAAAGGCTGACAGAGTATCATTTGTATCATTATCCAAATCCAGATATTGCTTTGACCAGAAAGTTCCCATTTTACAGCAAAATAATTCCATCCTCAGGAATGAGTGCAGAAATAATGCCACTTGGAGATAGAAGAATAGAGATGATGATATTGAAGGAAGAGTGAGAGCACCTCCAACTGAACAAAAAATATATGTATTTGTATATATATATTCATATATATGTGTATATAATATATGGTGGATGATGTATTTATGACTGTTGTTTAATATATACTATTTTTCTTTCACTTCAGTTGTTATTCTCATCACCCATTGATTTTTTTATCCTTGTTCTGACTTTTGGAAGGATAATATTTTATGTTGGTTTGTTTTGGTTTGAAATTTTATATGTTTGTTTATTCATACCTTAATTTTTGTTTCTCTTATTACTTCTTCATTGTCTTCACTCTCTAATAGCCAAATTCTTCTGTTCAATTTTTCTGTTTATTTTATTAACTTTAGCTAATTTTTACTTTTCCTTCTTTTTCTTGACAAACCCACAAACCTTTATTTTTTTTTATTAGAAGTATATAGAGATACATTTGAGGGGAAAACATTATCAAACCATCAATAACCAATGTATATATAGTATGTTATCCAGCAGTGATGCCAAAACATGGATGACCACCTTGGGTTTAATCTGTTGCTGTTTCCCCCAGAAGAACTCCTATGTTAAATGGGTATCTCGTGGAGGAATGACATCTGCTTCTGAGATGGTTCCCCCATATTCCCACTCTCCAGTCTCCTAGGAGTTCTTCATACACCCTCCCCCTTCCCATCCCTCTCCCTACACCTCCAAGTATCCTAGGGAGCCATCCCCTGTTACATTGAGAATCATACAATTTAAAGTTAGTGTTAGGTTAGCCATCTAACCTACTGCTCATGTATTCTAGCTTCCACATATGAGAGATACCATTCGGCAGCTACTTCCCTAACAAAACTCCCATGGCTCAAGGTGTAAAATCAAGAATAAATGAATGGGATGCAATTAAACTTTTCCTTCTTTGTAGCCATCACCTGCTAATTACCTTTTTCTTCCCTCTGTTCAGGTTTTTTAAACATTTCAAATGTTCTCTTGTTTTCCTATCTCATTTTCTCTTCATTGAAGGAACTGTAGTTTTATTATTCTCTCACCCTTCACATTGTTGTGATTATTAATATGGTGGGTAATGAGCTGACATCTGCTGTTTAATGTTGGATCTAGTTCATATCTTTGCAGCTAATGTTTAATGCTGATCCCACTATTCCTCTTTACATGATAATTAGTGTTATAGATGTCATAGTAAGCACAAGATATATTTATGTTAAGACCATGTACTGGTTGTTCCCATTATTACTATTCCTTGCTATCCCTTTCTCTAAGAGGATCTGGGAAGTGACTGGTACACTGTAAGTTCACAAGGTAGAGATCTTGCTGCTGAGCTACACTCACAATCCAGCTAAGTGTCAGCAAACCTAACTCCATACACAAACTAGCGCCGCTCAAGTTCCAAAAAGCTTTAACACACAGAATAAGGAAAACAAAAATCCCAATTCAATGACCCAGGCTGAAATAGAAACAACTAGATAGATACTTCAGATCCCACTGCTGGAAATCTACTTCTACAGCAAAAACAGAGAAGTCCCAAGACAATAGCTCACAGAAACTGATAGTATGGCAGCAGCTCACCAAGAGTGAATTAAATCAGCAGTTCTATACCATTAAATCAGTGGAATTGAATGTTGAAATTAAAACATGATTATTCTTACTCTAGGTGGTGAACTTAAAACATACCAACAATATGGGACTTGACTAAAAAAAGATAACTACACACTAAGGGACACATGCATAAAATAGGAAGAGGGATATGTGGCAATAGATGTACAAGCTCAAGACCAATGAAAACATGCGAAAACATATAAAAGTCTCACTCCAAAATTAATATTCCTCAACAAAGAAACTCACAGATACGTAAGAGTATGAAATTCTGGAGAAAGACTATAAAAAAACCTGATTATCAAATGTTCAGTGAGCCAAAAGATCTAAGGAACAAATTAAGAGAGCAAATAGACAAGGTTAACTACCATTTTAATAAACAAATATTAGATAATGAAGATAAATGAAACAGAATGCCTGGAAATGAAACATGTAAAAATCAAATGAAAAATTCATTTTAAAGTATCACCAACAGGTTTTTTTTTAGTTTGCTTTTTTTGGGGGGATTGTTTGTTTCTTTGTTTTAAGAGAGAGGGGAGAGTGAAAGAGAGAGAATCAATTTTATTTATTTTTTCATCTGGTCTTTTTCTGATACTGATTTGTGTATCTGGTGTTGGGGTTTGAACCCAGGTCCTCATGCATGGCAGGCAAGCAACCCAATCACTGAGCCATTGCTCCAGGCCTCATCAATAGTTTTGATTACAGAGAAAACAGAATGTCAGGTCTAGAAGGCAGAACTTCATACCTTGAAGAAAAGGTACATCAACTTGAACACTCAAAATGTAATAAAGGAAAATCAAAATAAAAACCATGATAACAATATATAAAAACTCTGGGACAACATCAAGAGACCACACTTGAGAATCATTGAGGTCAAAGACAGCATGTAGATATATGTTAATGGTATTAATAACTTTTTCAATAAAATAATAACAGAAAACATTTTCTAGCCTTGGAAAGTAGATGGATATCCACATACAGGATGTACGTAGAATTGCAAATGGAAAAGATCATAAAAAAACCTCTCCAAGACACATCATAATTAAAATGCCTAATACAGAAAATAGGAAAAAATATTAATAGCTGTGAGAGAAAAATATCAAGTAACATTTAGAGGTAAACCAATAAGGCTCACTTCTGACTTCTCAATTCAACTCTAAAACTAATGAGGACTAAGAGTGAGATATTCCAAGAATGAGATATTTTAACCTTTGGAACAAAAAAAGAACCCTGAAAATTGCCAGCCAAGATTGATTTTTCCAATAAAGCAATCTGTAACAGTTTAAGCAAAAATAAAAGCTCTTCATAGGGATGAACTAAAGAATTGATGACCACAAAGTCAGCACTGCAAAACAGTACTTAAAGGTGTATTAAATGCAGAAGAACTCAGAAACAAACCCCAGAGTTCCCAAATGAATGAGGTTCTCTGTAAGTGTAATAAACTGAATGAAAATTGACTGAATTATTTATATCAAGCAAATTAAAACGGGAGGAAATTGCAGACATCTCTTCATTATAACACTGACTATAAATGAACTCATTTCCCCAATTAAAAGAGATCAAAAAACAAGATTCAACTGTAATGTTATTGACAAGAGACTCTTCCCATTTGCAATGACATCCACAGACTGAAAATAAAAAGATGGAAAAAAAATCCATGTAAATGAAATCCAAAACCAAGAAGAAATAGCTATTCTCATATCTGACAAAGTATATTTCAAGAAAAAAACTAATTAGAAGTTATAAAAAAGGTCATTGTATACGGATTAAAGGAACAATTAAACAATAAGACATAACATGATGGTCGATATTTACGCATTCAAAGTCTGTATACCTAATTATACAATAAGTACCTCTTGACATGAATCCTAGGTAGAAACAAATATAATAATGTTGGGTGAATTAAACACGTTCTTATCATCAATAGACAGGTTGCCTAAATATGAAATCAATAAATGTATTTCAAACCTAAATAATACAATAAATCAAAAGGACCTAACAGGCATCTACAGAATATTTCATGCCAATACAGTTTAATTCCCTTTCTTCTCAGCAGCTCACAGAACTTTTTCCAAAATAAACCAAATTCTAGGTCACAATGTAAGACCTAGAAAATAAAAAAAAAGTGTGTATTGTTTTGAATCTTCTCAGATCATAATAGAATGAATTTGGCAAACAGCAGAAAGAAAAATTATAAAAGCCACATAAATATAGGAAGATAAAACAATACCATTATAAATGAATAATGGATTAAAGAAGAAATGAGAAAAGAAATCAAGAAATTCTTAGAAATAAAGGAGTACTGAAGTACAATATATCAAAATCATTGGGGCATTATAAGAAAGAAAAAGTTTATAACATTGAATGCCTACATTTAAAAAGTGGAAAGATCCCAAATAAATAATGCTACATCTCAAGGTCCTAGAAAAGGAAGAACAAATTAATTTTAAAACTCAGTAGAATACTGGCAATCATTAATATCAGAAAAAATAAATAATAAAAAACAATACAAAAACAAATTGTTGATTCTTTGAAAAGATAAGTGTGATTAGGGAAAAAAAAAACCCTCAGCCAAACTAAGAGAAAGAAGACCCAAAACAACAAAATTAGATATAAAAAAGGAGATGGTACCACAGACACTTCTGAAATTCAGAGGATCATAAAAACTATTTTGAAAATGTATACTCCAATTAGCTAGAAAATCTATAGTATATTGACAAATTTCTAGGTACATATAACCTGCCCAAGTTAAACCACGCATAATGAGAAAACCTAAGCAGAACAATGAGATTGAAACAGCAGCTTGAAGACTTCCAACATAAGAAAGTCCAGGACTGGATAGATTCTCAGCTGAGTTCTACAAGACCTTTAAGGAAAAACTAACACCAGTCTTTCTTAAATTACTTTATGAAACAGAAAGCAAGGGAATGCTCCAAAATACATTCTGTGAAACCAGTGTAACACCAATACCAAAACAGAAGAAAAATTAAGGGGAAAAAAACTACGACCAACATCCCTGATGAATATAGATGCAAAAATCCTTAATAAAAATAACATTAGCAAACCACACTCAAAAACATAAGAAGATAGTGCAGTATTGTCCAGTGGGTTTCATCCCAGAGATACAAGGTTGGTTCAATATAAGCAAATCAATAAATGTAATTCACCACTTATACAGAATTAAGGACAAGAATCACATGATCATCTCAATAAATTCAGAAAAGACCTTTGAAAAATTCAGTAACCATTCAGGTTAAAAAAAACCACCAACAACAATAACAACGCAAAACTCCTGTAGAAACTAGGAATAGAATAGAAAGAGAAGGAAGTTTCCTCAACATTGTAAATGCTATATAGGTTAAACCCAAAGCTGACCTGCAATGGATAATGAATAATTTTTTATAAACAATATAATATTTAAAGTGAAAAATCAAATGTAAACAGTTGTTGATCACTTAACAAGAAGGATATATTCTTAGAAATGTGTCTTGCCAGTTTTGTCATTGTGCAACGATTACAGAGTGCTTTAAAACCTAGACGGTGTAAACTATGACACACTCAGGCTACAAGGTACAGCCTATTTCCGCTTAGCTACAAACCTGTATGGAATATTACTGTATGGATACTGAAGAAAATTAATGGTAACAGAATACTAAGCATTTGTGTATGTAAACATATCTAAACATAGAAAAGGTATAGTAAAACTATGGTATATGAGATAAAATGTAGTTCACCTTACAGGCACTTACTATTAACAGAGCTTGCATGACGGGAAGCTGCTGTGGGTGTCAGGGAGTGAATATCAAGGTCTAAAGAACTATGATCTACTACAGGAGACTTTATAAACTCTTAGGCCATACCAAATTCATAAAAATATTTGTTTTTTTAAATTTCTTCAGTGATGAATTAAACAGCTTACTGTATCCTTTTATTTTATAAATTCGTAAATTTTTTGGCTTCTTAAATTTTTTGACTAACAATTAGCTGAAAACATAAACACAGTTTACAATTCTACAAAAATATTTTTCTTTGTATTCTTACTCTCCAGGGTTTTTCTTTTACTTTTTAAGCATTTTGGCTTGAAATAAAGTTACAACCACACACATTAGCCTAGGTCTACACAGGCAAAGGATCTTCAGTATCACTGTCTTCCACCTCCCCATTTTGTCCCACCAGATCTTCAGGGGCAGTAACATACACTGAGCTGTTGCCTCCTTTAATAAGTCAGTCTTTTCTAATACTTCAGCATGACAAACATAAAATCACAAAAGTTGAAATAAACGTTTCCACAAGAGTCTTCGGGATTCTGGATAGGACCAAAAGCCAGAAACAGATAGAACTATACTCTGGAGATTTTATGAATGTCTGAACATAAAACAATAGCTGCTTTACAGAGTAGGTGACAGTGGAGGTCACCCTGCTCTGCGTAGATTCACTGAGGAGCCTGTGATTTTCAAGGTAAATGTGAGGAATGCGACTTTAGCTAGGACATCACTGTTCTCTCAGCATGCATCATCAGCAGTGACAGTAAAATGACTCCCAAATTCACTGAGAGGCAGCAAACTCCAATCACTGGGACCCTAAAAGTGGGAGAGGAAAGATACTGCATAGCAACTATGGTTTAGTGGGAGCAGCTCTTAATAAACTTCAACAAATAACTAATAAATGAAGAATGCTAGTTTTCCGCTAGAGAAATGTATTTGGGGCATACAATTTTAGTCAATATTGTATAAGCATTTTTCAATGAAATTATATATTCTTCACTTGTTCTGATGAACAATATTGAAGAAGTGAATATTTTCTAGGTAATATTTTCAATCTCACTTTCATTCATGACCCACTTCTTTCATTTTTTGGGAAAATATGCAAAACGTTATTCTAATTGCTCAATTTGAAGAGAAATCTCTCTCCTTGAAGAGCATGTGAATGCCTATATACTTTCCTCAATTTAGATGGAATTTAATATGAAGCATTAAATTCCAAGTTCAATTTCCAAGCACAGTTCTTGTTAGCTGTTTTAATTTTTCCTGGTATGCATTTTATTGTTCTCATGAAAAGAAAATTTTAATTGCAAAGAAGTGAAATAAATTCCCCTAGGAAAAAATGAATCACCCTTTGAAGAGATGTACTTACTGTGTGCTCAAACAAACACCATCTGATATCCTCTTTGTCTCAACCCACATGAATTACAGTTCTTTTCTAACAAAGGATGGTTTTAAAGTCTTATAAAGCAAGCAACTTGATCACAAATTTTTAAAACCCATGTTAACTACTTAAAAATCTGTGTGCTTTACACATTTTTTCTTGAAATCCTCACTAGAAACAGTGTAATGCATTATTTACTTCCAAAGCAACATCAAAATAGACCACAAGTGTAACGGATGAGCTGGGGTGGGATAATTGATATAAAAGCTATATGGACTGGAAAATCAAATCAGTGTGCCATGTCATAAACAAACAAAAGTGGGCAACTTGATATATAACACATGGTATCAAACAGAGGAGCTATCTGAAGACAGAGAAAAATGATCATGCCGCTAGAAAAACAAAATAGTGATGGAATGATCATGCCATCAGCAATAAAGAGAAAGACTCAGTCAGTAGCTGATCAATATGTTAAAACCTTAAGGAAACAAGACAATATACTTCCATTTAAAACATACAATTCAAACTAGCAATATTTCATTATTTTCACCCTGTGCAAAGAATTATAGGTGTGTGGGTGAAGAAAAGGTGAGCAATATACTAGGGGACAGAGAACACAGATAAAACCTTCTCAATCTGAGTCAAAATGTGTTACTATGCAATTGTCCCCCCTGATCAATGGGAGATACTTTCTAAGACCCCTAGTGTGTCTCTGAAACTGCAGATACTCCCAAATCCTATATAGACTGTTTTCCCCTATATATGCATGCCTGTGTTAAAAATTAGTTGATAAAAAGAATCCTTGAAAGAGATTAACAATAATAATTGAAAATAAATAGACCCATTGTGACATTATTCTGTAAATAAATAGACCAATTATGGCAACATTCTATAGCATAAAGTTGTGGAAATGTGGTTTCTTGTTTCCACTCTTTTCTCCCTTGCCCTCCGCCTAAAATATCATATTGCACTTTCACCATTTCACTTAAAGGAGGCACTTTATAGCTTCTCGTCAGCATTATCTAAATTGCCAGCATTCAATTTTGCACTTTGGAGCCATTATTAAGTTAAATAGGTTTTTTTTTTTTAGACACAGGAACCATGATATGGTGACAGTGAATCTGATAACTGAAATGGCCACTAAGTGACTAATGGGCAGGTAGCATACATAGTGCTGATTTGCTGGACAAAGGAATGATTCATTTCCGAGCAAAATGGAGCAGGACAACATAAAATTTCATCATGCTACTGAAAATGGCATGCAATTTAGAATTTGTTTATTTAAGGAATTTTCCACCTCATATTTTTGGACCATGGTTGACTGAAGTTCGCTAAAGCCAGAGAAAGTGAAAACCTATGGATAAGGGGCAACTACTTCTGTTAGATAAAAACAAAAGATTCAATAAGAGCATATCTAGCTTGGATTAGGAAACACTTTTTACTAAAAATAGTATTTGTGGTCAGGAAATGCCTAGGTAATATTATTAAACTTAAAACAATGAAAATTTAAATTCAGAATTATAGCACAATTTGTCAACAGTAATTAAAGACAGTGATATTCAGGGTTTTTTGCAGTTTTTTGAGGGGTGGGGGGAAGAGAGTTATTTTTACTTTTCATTTCATTTTTGTTTTTCCCTCTATTTAATTGTATGTGTGGTGCTGGGAATTGAACCCAGGTCCTCTCACATACCAGGCAAGCCTTCTACCACTGAGACACCTCTCCAGTTCTGATGTTCAATGTTTTCAAGTTATTGGTTGTTTGGATGGAAAAATGAAATTCTCTTTCTTATTTTTTTATTTTTATTGTTCTTTTAAAATATACATGACAATAGAATATACAATGACATAATTATAAAATCACGGAGTTTAACTTGTTCTAATTCAGTTTCCAGTATTTTCTTCTCCCCTTCCTTCCTTCTACACCCTGTACTCTTCCCTCTACTGATCTTTTACTTACTAACAGTTTTTTTTAAACTGGTTATTAATGTGCACAATGAAGAAATTCACTATGGTATATTATCAAATACTCTTTTAGAGTTAGTTGAGACTTCAAAATAAGTTGAATATCTTGCCTAAGAAATAAATCAAAGCAATTGGAATTTAAACTATGATTTTTCAAATCTCATTTCTTAGGATTGTTTTTTTTTTTAAAGAGAGAAGGACAGGAGTGAGAGAGAGAGAGAGAGAGAGAGAGAGTTTTTCACATGGCTTTCGTTGCTCTGACACTTAGTTGTGTACGTGGTGCAGGGGTTTGAACCCGTGTACTTGTGCAAGCACCGCAAGCGCCACGCCACTGTCCAGCCCATTTCTTAGGATTCTAATACACTCCTTCTGACACTGTTTTCTATCTAAATTCCTTTATGTTTGGAATTATGATGTGGTTTAAATTGATGAAATGTCTGTGGCTACTTATTAAATAGATTAAATTATTAAGCAATTACTCTTCTAAGACAATACGTAAGTACTAAGAAAATTATGTTAAGATTTAACATGAAAAAATTCTATCTATAAGTATAATTACATCTATATTCTCTGCCAACAGACAGATATAGAGATATAAATATAATGAGTACTTTAGTAGTTTCAGATGGAAGTATTTTGAAGGGCGTTGAGGATGTGGTACTATTTGACCTGAACCTTGAAGGATGGGTATGATTTCATGTATTAGCGATTTGGGGAGATTTAGGTAAAAAGGTATTTCTGAAAACTTTCTAAGAAAGAATGGAAATGTAAGTCATACCAAAGTACATCAAGTATCAAACTCTATGGAGGCTATTTGTCAGAAGGCAAACTGTGTGAAGAAATATTTTTGGAAAATAAGATTTAAGTGGAATTACAAGGGGAAATGGTCTAAGCTTTCTTTAACTCTATTTTCAGTAGAAGTTCACTTGTGTTGTTTTTATTTGGCTTAATTTTGTTATAGGAGAGAGATATGGCTAGGTTTTCCCTTAAAAGGGTAATAATCTGAAATAAAAGTTCCAAAATACATCAGAATTGTAAAAAACTGAAATGTAGGAACATGTTGAATGGTTATCATTATAGTCCAGGTGAGTGAGTGAGAAAACCTGCTTCTGTCCAGGGAAGCAAAGTATACCGAATTATGCTATGTCCATGTACAAATATTTCACAAGGAATCATCTATTAGTACACGTGTAATGCACTAAGTTACATATTAATCACAGAATGGAGATTAGTAGGACAGGAGGTTCAGGTGGAAGGAAAAGGGGAGACAGAGGGAAAGTTCGGAGGAAAGAAAATGATCTCATTATGCTATGTGCATGTACAAATATGGCAAAGTGAATCCCACTGTTATGTATAATTATAATGCACCAATAAAATGAAAGAAAAAGCGAGAGAAAAAAGAGCTAGAGAGAATGCAAAAGAGAGAGAGAGAAAGAAGAAAAAGAAAGGAAGGGAGGGAAAGAAAAGAAGAAGTGCTTTTGACAGAGCTGGTAGTGGTTGAAGAGGAGCTAGAAAAGAGAGTTCTGGGCAGGATTGGGTGTCAAGGCAAGTGGACAGAAAAGTGCAGCAATGTCAGAGATTCCTGCACAGGTACAGGGCTTGGAGGAAGCCCCACTAGTCTCTGCTCTTTAGAACCCAGTGTCAGGGAACCCTGTGTGAAAGTTTGCTCCCTCAGCTCTGCTTTTACTGCCAAATGAAGTCCCCAAAATATCTTAAACTGCTGAGTTTTCATGATAAATCAAAAGCATTTCCTGGCCATTTCCAGCAAACTATTTCAGCAGAGCTGAAAAGAATCTCATCTGTCAATTATGCGAGTCCCCCATTTTTTAAATGAGAATTGTAGGGCTTGGAGAAATTGAGCAAATCGTTTAGGATCACACAACTAATTATTGTCAACTCTACTGAAAACCCAAGTTTCCAGTCTTGCCCACTTCTTGCTTTTATTAGTACATATATGCTTTGTCTATAACTTACCTTTTTCTCAGTTTGCATCTGGATTTATCAGGGGGAGCTATGAAGAGGTAAACAGAAGTGAAGTTTGGAGGGTGATGCCAGTGGAGAAAATGGTGTAAACACAACACTCAGCATGCAGTTGACACACGGAGGATAATTTTAGCTCTGATACTTAGCTTCTACCTACCTGATGGAACTGATAACAGGGTTGATAAGTCATCTCCATTTATAAGCACAGAATTATCGCAGAAGTGTTACGGAGGCAAATATATCTTGTTAACAGGGCAGCTCTACTTCAACAGTTCCTTGTAGTGTCTCTCCAAATCACTCTCTAACAGAACAGGGAAGGCAGAAGTTATTACTATCAAACATATAGCAATGGGCACCTTTCAAATCCCACACCTTTGCAAAGCATCCACAGACAGCTGCATTCACATGAGTTACAGGTAAGAACAGAACAATGAACTTATAAACCGAAGCTATATTCAACAAAGAAAAGGCTGTTTGTGTGGATTGCAACAGTGGTCTGGTCTAATGCAAACATAGTGGTCTGTCTTTGCCAGGATCAGTTGACTTTTACGATTCCGTCAGATTCAAGTTAAACATAGTATCCTACATGGGTAATCTCTTTGAACATAGAGGCAGCTGCCAGAGAACCACATGTAAAAGACCTAATTGAGGGGAAGGATGACTGAGTCATCTGTGCCTAGAGACCTTCTTTACTTAATGGAAAGCAAGCCTACTGCATCACTCCACAGCTAAGTCAGCATGCTCTGTGGTCAGTAGTGTGTACAGAAGCTGCTTCTCTCAAGAGTGCACAAAGGTGAAGTGTCTACTGAAAGATGACTACACTTGTAAAACCAAAATGAGCTGCTAGCAGCCAATGAATGTTCCCTTTACACTCAATTACAAACTGAGGGTACCATTTGAAAAAATATAAAAGACCCAGTACAAACTAGAATGTTTCAGAGTCCAACTGTCCTGATTTTTCATTCCCGATTTTTGCCATTTTAGGCTTTTGTCCTGTGATGCAGGGAAAGGTCTAAGCTTCATTTCCTCCTCCATTAAATGGAAAGAATGAATATAAGTAAGTATCCTGAATATTTAATAAAAACATATTCAAAGTTTAGCGAAAAACCTGATAATAGTAGGCACTGAGGAAATCATAGTAAAATGTAGCTGTTATTATCACTAATGATTTTATGCTACCAGGAACCTTAAACTCCCAAACATTATTTAGACTTCCTTTCAAATTATCTTCATAGAATCAAATTGAATGAGTCATAAATCTGGAATTAATAACAAAATATCATCTTAGTTGATTTCTTTCTCTCTGGGAGGTAGAACTTGCAAAAATACTAGAATTAGACCTATGTTCTCAATCTGTTATTACAATATGTTGTTTTAAAATTTGAGAGATAGTAAAATAAATCAACCTGTGGGACTGTGACACTAAGTTATTCAAATTCATTGATTTATTAAATCCACTTTTTTAAATTAAGAGACTTGGAATTAAGTCATTAATAGGACACAGTTACAGTCTTTGGGAAGTCACAAGGTATCAGGAAAACCAGAAACCTAAACAAACAAAATATATATGTGTGTGTGAGAGAGACAGTGTGCCAGTGAACCCTGACTACTAATATAACAAAATGGTTTGAGTTAGAGTTTTTAATTAAAAGTGAAAGAGCAAAGCAACTCAATATTATAGCATTCCCAGGTTTTGTTCCGAGCAATCTCAAATTTATTTATGATATTACTAATGGTATTATGAATGAAAAGTTAGCAAAGCAGAAATGTTGATTATGCAGAATTGCCTCTGTGGTCTTTCCCAGTGATGTTTTGAGATCCAGTCTATAAAATCAAATTCAGAAAGGCTGACAAACTTAGAATAGTTCTAAACAATATTCTGTGTAGCATTTGTTGATATAAATATGAACATATTGCATTTCCAACCACTATTCATATAACCTACCCTCTCAATGCACAGCAATAAATTATTAAATTATAGCATATTAACTGAGATAGTAAGTAAGCTTTTCTTAGAAAAGCTTTATCAATTACTTTTAATTCTGTTATGTTTTCATGAAACTGAAATGTCTTGATAGTCCCATGTGACTTACTTAGCTTTCTCATTGTTAGAAGAAGAAAAGGTAAACTATATCTTTTCACTTTACTTTTTTCAGTGCAAACATAACTACAATAACTTCTGATCTTTTTTCTGGTTTTTTACCAGGTCACCTTATATATATATGGTCTCCAAAGAAACATTTCTACTTTATTCTGGGACCTTTTCCTGGGTGCTACTTTTGGGATTATTATTATTATTTAGTCACACCTGATATGGGAAATAATGTTTATTCTCTTTGGCTTTGAGTTAGCCTCTGGCTATGTAAACTCCCTAATCCAATAGAAGTCACAGGTGTTTCAAGCAGTCACTCAGCAAAGCTATATTTTATCAATTATTAAGATCTATTATTGTCTCAGTGATTAAAAATTGCTCAGACTGATTTTTATATGCTTACTTCAAAACACATATGCTCTGATTGTGTTCCTGGGTGTATGCATCAAATATAAAGAGGAAAACTGTCCATTCAAGCAAAAGGTCAATTTTATAAATAAAAAATACTGTATAAAAGTAAAAAAAAAAGCCAAAAAACACATATGCTCCAATTCACATACCGGCTAAAATTTAAAAGTATGAACAACACAGTATCCTAGAAAACATCTGTGAATTGTGAGTGCTGCAAAATTAGTTTAATCAAAAAGAAAAAGATGTGTTCCAAATGTCAATACACCATCTGAAAATTTCTTATATATAATCATTACTGGTTTTCCAGTTCATCTATTTACTAAAATTTATGGATACCAATAATGGCATTGTCTGGAGAACTTTAAAATAATGCAAATGCTCATATGTAATGTAAGCAAACAAATGTCAATTCAGCATGTTCATTAAGATATTACTGAATAGGAAAAATGAAGCAAGAAAAGATGAAAGAGGTGGAAGAACTCAGGCCTATCGTTCCTTGATCATATATAAAGAAAGCTTGGGCATTAGGAAGCAGAAAAATTTAAGCAGGATAAGGGAAAATATATGAGAGTGTATTAAAAAATATGACATTGGACAAAGATTTAGTTTTTCTCATTTAATCATCAGAAACTACAAAAGTTAGGTACAGTGATTATTCCCATTTTTGGATGAAGAAACTGAGAATTAAAGGTGGTTAATTTGTTCAAGGACATGTACCTAGTGAATATCAAAGACATTATTTGTAAGTCATGAAATTCAATAATGGCCATACATAAGGAGAGAAAATTAAAATTTTTCATTTGAAATCAAATGCATAAGACAAAGTGATACAAAAACTGAAGTAACTTTAGACTTTTACGCAATAAATTTTACCACATCACCAATCAGATTACAATTGCTAGGCACCACCCTCTGGGCCCTGGATGAGTAAATTAGACAATGTTTGGATGAGACTTGATTAGCACCAGTAATATCACTTCCTAGTGAAAGGAGCTTTGGGGTTCAAAACAGATGTAACTAGATGGGTGTGTTCTTTCAGTAAGATGATGACATTCTTAACAGAAATGTGTGGCAGGATAATGATAGGATTCCAAGTGTGCTAGAACCTTCTTAAAGTCATTTGACATTAGCCTTTCTCTCAGGGGAACTTTCCGCTGTTCTGTATAATAAGTATGGGTATTCCTCTGAATTTTCTTTCTTATTTTTGGTTAATTTATTAATTCATTTTGAGAACTATGGCACTCTTTATTTTATAATGAAAACAAATCATTTTGTTACCTCAATAAATTGTTTTGACTATTGTACAAAATAAGAATGACATAATTAGAGCTTATAGAATTCCAAGTTTAAGTAAACCATGTTAGAATGAAATTCTGCTTACTGAAAAGGAATTTCATGTGGAATAAATATTAATTAGGTCAAGTTATATATTTTATGTCTTAATTAGTATTTATCACATACTGCTTTCTCACTTCTACTCAAAACATTCATTGCACATCATTCTTGCCCAGGATTTAGAAATAACAATTTATTTTAGAAATATTGTGGTGCCAATTGGGAAATTTCTCACAATGTTTAGAAGACTTTGCTCCTAAAAGGACTAAATTGCAAACTTGATTCCTCAGTTAGAGAAACTTCATTCCAAATAAGGAAAAGAGGTGAAAAAGAAATGAGAAAGAAGATTGAAAGTGATGAAAAAGAACACTTAGAAGGGGAATTAAAAACTTACCCCTCTATCTCTTATAAAATGTTGTTTTTTTTTTTTTTTTGCACATATGCATGTGTTTAGTTTATCCAAATCCACAGTAGAATGAAACTTGCCTGAGAGCCAGGCCATACTTCAGCATAGGGTACAACATTGAAGCACAAAAGTTTTGGGTAAATATTTCTTAAATGAATGATAGCATCTTTTCTCTCAAATGTAGGGCTTTAGTTGTATTCTGGAGCAAAAATATGCAAATTTTGCCCAAACAAAAAGTGAGATCATAAGATGTTAAAATCTTGGAACTCAAAAGAAGCTCATACGATTTCTTTCTTGGTGTCTAAGATAATTTTATGTTGTAAGAGGAAAGTACACACAGAAAGAATCTGAACCTAGTCCTTAAGTTGTTGGGCTCTTCTTTTCTTCTGAAATTTTGAAATTCGGTTTCCTGTATTATTATATCGGAGTGACACTGTTCAATCTGTTTATCAGATCCCCTCAGGCTAGCCTGCATCATAACTGTGAAATTACTACCTATGTTAAGGGATCCCTTACTGTTCCTCCCTTTTATACTTCAAATGGAAATTTGTCATATGCCAACTGTAGGAAAATTACAGCTCCACAGAAACAAAATATTCAAATTTCAGACAATATATTCAAATCACAGACGGCAACTAATTTTATAATTTTTGAAATAGAGGACTACAGAACACATCCAGAGAGCTCCCTAACTCAAACATGCACTGCTGCTATCTTTAAATACAATGGTTTTAAATGAAAGAATGTTAATACGACACCTAAGGGACTATAACAACTATATCAGTGTTCTCGCCTGTTATTATGCCAATAGTTTTGGTCCCAAGATTTTTTATACCTTTCAAATGTAAACACATTTGAGATATATTAGTTATTATTTAAAACTTTATCTAAGATTATTTTTCATCATTTGATAAAGAGCTTGGAACTTGATACTAAGTATAAAGTAAGTATTTGGAGTAAGAAGAATAGATCATTAGATATAATTTTAATACAGCAAAGAAAAAATTTGTCTAATTCAATTTGATTTAACCTCTTACTCATCAAACTTCATTACTCTTTTGTACAAATTTATGGAGCATAAGTGCTCTATATCTAAGTGCCTAATACTCCTTGATAGCATGTTTCCTCAGCAAGGATAAGAACTGTGTAAATGTTTATATTTGTTTCTTTGGTTCCTATTCAGTGCTTTTTATGAGGCAAATGCTCATTCAGCTGTTTTTTTTTTTTTTTAGTAAGTCTTGCTTTGAGCCATTATTACATTTGGTAAGTATGATGCTCTTTGGTCATATTTAGAGTAAAAAGGGAACAGTCCATAGATTTGTGCTAATTGATTGCAGAAGTACTAATATTCTAAAACAATTTAATAATGATGTGTAGCTGCATCCATTTTGTTAGTTTTTGATCTTCAGATACAATTTGTAAAAAGGGTAATTAAAGCTGGCATTTATTTTGTTTGTGATAATTTTGACCCATGAAGCTCCATACTTCACCAACAACTTCTTGCAAACAACAGTTTCTGGTTTTATTTAATATGCTCAAATCAGATTTAACAGAACTCAGACCCATTCCAGCACATCAGGCACAAAAAGTCTCTTTGATCTTTTTGCCACTTTTAAGAAACATCTGCATCTTTGTAAAAGACCTAGCAAGATGAGCCAAAAGTTTGAGAATAGGCCCAGCCACGTACAAGTAGATAGAAAGAATTGTTTGGGCAACCAACTTGCCTTTTTAGATTCCCAGAGACCTGAGGAAGCATGACAGTTTTCAGGACTTTTAAATGTGGAGCAATTTCCAGGAGTTGGACTTCAGAAGTGACCCATTCCATCATCTAATTAACCAGGACAGTCAGAGTGGCAGAATTGGTTTTAAGGTTATCCAAACACTCACTTCAAAAATAAGGAAACTTACAGTGAAAAAGATTCATACTTGTACTTTACCCTTTTCTAATTTTTTCAAAGTTCAGACCTTTCTTTTCCAAAATCCCTCTGTTATGTTTTATTCACTCTGACAGGGAGAAAAGAATATCCCATGCTAATACCCA
This sequence comes from Aplodontia rufa, assembly GCA_004027875.1. Taxonomy (NCBI): domain Eukaryota; kingdom Metazoa; phylum Chordata; class Mammalia; order Rodentia; family Aplodontiidae; genus Aplodontia; species Aplodontia rufa. Next base: position 38,490 of record PVKS010016631.1, read on the forward strand.
ACATATATCTTCATGCACACAGTGCATCTGTCCTCCCCACAAGACGCTAAATCCCCTAATTGCTTATTAATCTCATGCACCTTCCACAATGCCTGCAGCATGTTTGAACTGAATTGAACTTTTTTGTTCTAGATGAATGGTGGAATGTGCCAAGTAAAATAATATTCAAACACTTTTCCTTTTGAGCAGAGCGTTGCAAATGACAAGATGATGATTGTGTCTCTACTTTGGAAATGCTAGATAAAAGGGAAGTGAAGAGGACAGCTTGGAGCTACGGGAAGGGTTCACCCTCACCTCCCATCTGTTTTGCTACCCAGAGGTTTACTTTCCCAAGCAGGTGGAAATGCAGGACTGAACAAAAACATAAAAACAAAGTGACAGATGACAGACAGCAGAAGTTTTCAATCTTAGCCATTTCCAGGTTTCTAGCACATGTTGTAGATTGAGTGTTCTGTGAAGCCCAAAAAGCATGAACTGAATCGAAGTTTGAGCCAAAACTCCTGATGAATTATTGAAAACATTTCCAGGCCTTGGAAATAAATCCTAATAGGAATTCCTATCATTTCTGGAAAAGCCAGGCAAACCAATATGTTCTGAGAGGCCTTGCCTCATCCCTTCTCACAGGAAAGACAAAGTAGCCAGTTAGTCAGTTCATGCTTAGGAATATGTCACTTCTTAAAAATTTAAAAACCAAAAGAATACGTCAATTTCAGAATTTACCCATAAGAGAAAAAGTGTAATAGAATATTCCACAATATTTTAAATATTCTATTTCATATATACAACCATATTCATGAAAGGATACATATATATATCCTTACATATGCATGTGAATATGATTAATAATATAAGATCTAGATTCTGACCTATGATCCACTCATAAAACACAGAAGCTGGGAAATTAATTTATCTTTCTCAACTTAATCTTCACCCCGTCCCTTTATTACAGTTTCAAGGAAGACCACTAATTGATCTCTGAGACTTCTCCAAATTCTAATTTATATTATTTCATTTTATTTGTATTCCATTTATTGTATATTTAATATACAGCAAACTACATCCATATAAAATGTACAATTTAATGAGTTTTGGCAGATGTGTACACCCATGAAACCACCAACAGAACCCACAGGCAGAGCACTTCCATCACCCCCAAAAGATTTGTGGTGCCCCTTTGCACCACTGCTTTCCTCTGTATCCAGTTCAGACAACACCAATCTGCTCGTTTGTTTGTTTTTCAATGAGTTTGTATTTAGGTCAATGAATTAGACAATATGTGCTCTTTTATGTCTCACCTTATTCACTCAGCACCATGAGTGTTGAGATCCATCCATGTGGTTTCCTCTACCAGTAATTTCTTCACTCAATGGTACTGGTTTAGTTGTCATTGTTGCTGTTTCCATATACGCATCTGCTTATGTACAACAGGAGTTTTTCTAGTTTGGATCTATTATGAATAAATGTGCTATGCACAAGCTTGTACAAGTCTTTTCCTGGACATTTGTTTTCATTTCTCTAGGTTAAATACATGAGAACAAAATGGCTAATTCTGTTCATTATGCATTAAAATTTTTAAGAAGGTGCAAAATTGTTTTCCAAGACGATTACCTAATTTTACAATCCCATTTTCAGTGTATAAGAATTTTTTCTTCATCTTCACCAACACTTGGTATTGACTGTCTTCAATGTCAGGCATTCTAATGTGTATATAGCTTTAGCTCATGAGTACCTGCCTTTTCATATTGGATAATGATGTTAAACATTTTCTTCAGTGCTCATAGACATTCCTTTATCTTCTTTTATGAAGAATCAGTGAAAATTATATTATCAATTTTAGAAGTTTATCTTATTATCAAATTATAAGTTACTTACTTATATATTGTTATTTTAGTAGATACACATATCACAAATATTTATTTTTACATGTTTTTATTTTCTTACCCAGTCTTTTGAAGAAGAGAAAGAAGAATTTAACTTTAATGATTAAGTCAAATTTAATAAATATTTCATTTTTATGGTGTATATTTTTTCATCCACTTTAAGAACAATTTACCTACTCCAAATTTGAAAAGATTTCTAGTTTGCTTTTTTTGTAGACGTTTGCTATTTTAATTTTATTTTGAGATGATTTTAGACATGTAGAAAAGTTAACAAAATTACACTGAAAGTTCCTAAAGATCCTTCACAGAACTTCCCTTAATTTTACCATCTTTTGTAATCATAACACCAGCAAAACATTATTAACTAAACTAGAGACTTTATTTGGATTTCACCAGCTTTTACATTAATTTTGTTTTTTTTTTTGGTCCCAAGATCCTGTGTCACCTTCAGCTGTCACATCTTTGTGGAAATAAATGAATATCACACCAAATGAAACTGAGCAAGGCCCATGAAAGCTCGTTATGAAAAGGAAAGTTGACCACCTGTACTTTCATTTGGTACAGAGACAGAGCCAGGAGAAGAGCGAGAAAGCTTTACAGTGAGTAAGGAAGGAAAGGCTTTTGATATTCCCTGTTTGGAGGCTGTTGGCTTAAGACAGCTGTAGATGGAGCTAGAAATGGAGCACCTTATGATTAGTTAGAGGACCGTGTTTAGTTTTTTTCCGGTTTGTCTTAAGCTGGAAGTGAGGGAAAAATTAGAGAAACTATTATTTATTTATTAAACCCTAGCATTTGGGGGCCAATTGCTACAGGAGTTACTGTGTGTCTTCTTGGACTGTTTGCATCAAATAGTAGGTTCACTTTCTGGACCGGTTACTGAAGGTAATGGGATCCCTTCCTAGACTGGACGTTGCAGAGGGTGCACCGAAGCCCTGTTTTTAAACATGGTATGGCCATTATCTATTTTCTGACTCTCACCTTTGTCTCCTCCAATGTGGAAACATGACATGATAATTTTTTTAAAGAATATTCATCACTTGTTCAATAGGATATACTTCATTTGTGTTCATCTAATGTTATTTCATGATTTAATAAGAGATATATATATTTTAACAAGAATAATCATATCACCTACTCAATGCAATGTACCAAGGGGTACTTGATGTTAATATGCCTTATTACTTGTGGCATTAACTATGATAATTTCGTTAGGGTAGTTTCTATTGGATCTCTGCACTGAAAAATTGTTATTATTCTACACATAGGTAATGGCTATCTTGGGAGAGATACTTTGAGACCATACAAATATCCAGTTTTATCTCAAACTTTTACTTACTGATTTTAAGTTTCATCAGATGATCTTTGCTGCAAAAGTTATTGCTGTAGTCTTCTAATGTGGACTTTTTATTTCCTTCATTTCTAAAATGTGTTAATTGCAATTCTTCCATAACAGTTTCTTTCTCCATTTATTTTTATTTGCATTCAGGTACATTTATAAATTACGTTTTTGTTTATTATACACTAATGCTATCATTAGTTACATTGTTGTCAAATTGCTCTTGATATGGCTATTGAGAGCTTTTCCAGTTTGATTCTTGTGTCATTTTAACATGATCCCATCCTTGTTTGAGCACTTCATTATTTTCTGGCACCACAATATTGTCTACACTAATCTTATGTTTTTTTGACCCATCCCTCAAATCAATCACATGTCCTTGGCTATTTCTACTTGAGAGCAATAATATTTAGAACCTCAATGAGAGCTGAATATGCAAAAGCACTGCTTATAGTATTATCAATGACAAAGCTAGAGGATATACATATATATATAAGCACATATTTGTAATTATTAGTTTACCCAGCAATGCTTTTGTATTTTAATACGATCAGTTCATACTGATAAATCTTATTTCAATTCAAAACCAGAGTTCATCCAAACTTCCCCCTTTATTTTTTATATCTGATTCTCATTGTTTATGCATATTTATTTGTACAGCTCTAGTTTATGCAAGCAGTAGTTGCTAATCCATATGCATATAAGAAACAAATTTAATGCAAAGCGTATACTATCTGTGTATAGTTCTTTTATTTTTTTCTTTGACCTTAAAGTACGGAATTGCATATTGGTTTCTAAGTTTCTCAGACCAATCTTTTTGCCATACCCCCTTCACTATGGCTACGTTATTAATTTGTGGTACAATCTGGTTCATTTGCTAGAGTTTGTATTTGATTTTGAGTTCTCCTTCATATCCTGTTTAATTTTAAAATTTATATACAATAAAATTTATTATTTGTGAAGTATATTTCATAGACCTTGTTAAATGCATAGTACCACTAGTCTTGATTATAAACAGATTCATTACTTAACAAAGGAAAATCCCTCATGTCCCTGCTTTATAGAAAATGTTCTTTCCCCAGTTCTCCATCTTTCTGGTCAGGTGTTTATCAATTTCGTTGATAAAAAAATTATCTTTGTTAATTATTTATGTTCCCTTTTCTCTGTTTTCCTCTTTTATCTTCTTTAGGCTTGTTTATTTGAATACTTTTAACATTTCATTTTGGTTTACAAATATTTTACTATAGTACTATACTCTTATTTTTAACAATTGCTCTAGCTATTAAACATATGTTTAATTTTTGTGGTCTACAAGTTAACATTTTATGACTTCATAAAAATCACACATGGCTCACAAAAGTATATGCCTATTTCATGTCCTCTGCCCTGGTTTTACAGTTATCATATGCATTATACCCCATACATTCTCTACCTCCCAGGACAGTGTGTGACATTCACTTTAAACTATTAAAATTATTTAAAGAAACTAAGAGAAACTTGTCTTTAATATGCATTTACACATTTGCTTAAACTTTTGTGTCTTTTAAATATACCTAAACATTTCTGATGTTTCTCATCTATTTCTTAAGAATGGTGCTTCTTTCCTATTGCTTTTTATCATCTAGAAGACCCCCACACAAGTACAAACACACTGATAAGTTGTTGCTGTTCAGTTTGTTTATTTATTTATTTATTTTGCTTTTGAACCCAAAATGCCTTTATTTCACCATCATTTTTTTTTTGTTTTCTTATATTATTTATTTATTTGATGCAGGGACTTGAACCCAGGAACAGTCTACCTCTAACCTGTATCCCCAGTCCTTTTTTTTTTTTTAAATACCCAGATG
>PVKS010016632.1:0-43551 GCA_004027875.1 Aplodontia rufa
CCCCCCCCGACACACCTATTTTTTAAAGTGGGAAAGAATGAGAAAGAAAGAATCTATTTTATTTAGTTATTCATCTGGCCTTTGCTGCCACTTAGTTGTATATGTGGTGCTGGGATTTGAACCTGGGTTCTTGCACATGCCAGGCAAGCACCATAACCACTGGGCAACCACTCCAGCCCCTCCCCAACCCTTTTTAATTTTTTATTTTGAGACAGGGTATCACTAAGTTCCTTAGGGCCTCGCTGAGTTGCTGAGGCTGGCTTTGAACTTCCAATCCTCTTGCCTCAGCCTCCTGAGCCCTGGGATTGTAGGCATGCACCAGCCCTGACCATTTTTAAATGACAATTCTTAACCTTTTCCCCTGTGTTTTTCTTCATCATACTTCATCACCATTTAATACATAATAAGGTTTAGTTATTTATTTTATGTTTTCCCAAACTGATGATCATCATCATGAGCAAGGACGTTCTGTTTTGCTCACTGCTTGTATCTCTGGTGAGTTCAAGATCAACAACTGCTCTGTAGCTTCCAGCTTGTGTAGGTGTTGCTGTGCTTATTCTGAACAGACCCTGCGGGCTGATGTTCACAATATTTCCTATCTTTGTTCTGAAGAGCCACAGAATTAATTAATTTCTTCCTCAATCCAAGGAAACGTTGTGCTGCTTCTGCGTAACTGCTCACTTCTTATGACAGTGGGAATCACGTTACACAGGACATTGTGTGTGCGTTAGCCATGAGACAGTTCCGAACCTAACTGTGACCTGCCCTGAGCAAATGATGACATGCGTTCTGCCTGCTAAGTTCTGAACTTCCTTAGTCTTTTCTGCCTTCATTTAAATTGATCTTATTCTCTTCACTGTTTTGTTACATTTTGTTTTATATGATTTTTACCAGTTATCTAATGTGTTTTTCCATAATAAAGCAGGTGGCATGAACAACATTTTAAAGTAGCATTAAATGCTGTGTCTCACTTTGCATCTGGCCGTTTTGCTTAGCATATCTTCAGTACTGTAAATTCCTCAGATACTCGATATGTAACGGTTGCATTCATGGAATGGCTGTTCCATAATCCCCTTTAGCATTATTGAGCAAATATTTTAAAAATGTGACATTTAAAAACAATGCTAGAGGGCTAGAGCGGTGGCTCGGCAGTTACGGAGCTTGCCCGGCATGTGGAAGTACACAAGTTCAAACCCCAGCACCACGTGCATACCCAACGAAGTCTCAGAGCAATGAAAAGCACATAAAAACTAAATAAAAAATAATAAAAATAAAAAATCAATGCTAGAATGAAGATCTTTATGCACAAAGCATTTTCATTTTTCAGATTATTTACTTAGGTTCTGATTGCCCTATCTAATGCCATCTGTGGCTCTATTGATCTATAAATGTTAAATGTTAACCTTTCGGAGATCTGAAGGCTGAATATGAATGACCCTTGAACTTCTCTTGAGTTGGGGACAGAAGTGGGATTGCTTCTCAGCGACTCAAAGTTAAAGCGCTAAATGCACCTGTATTCTGATGGCATTTTTCTTTTTCCTTCTCAATTAGCTTCCACTGCGATTCCAAAGACTTGGGCACCTCGTGGCTCTGATGGCACTGCTGTGTGGGGACCCACTAAAAGCTGTGGCAGAGGAGGCTGCAGAGGGCACACACTACCTGCTGCACATCACCCTGAGGCTGAAGTGTAAGGCAGTGCTGAGGGCAGCCAGGTCCTGACCTGCTTCTCAAGTGTGACTTAGGCACCAAACCTCCTGTGCCCCCTGTTCCCATGTTCTTGAAACCCTTTCCACAGTGGTTCACACAGAGAAAAGTGCACAGTCCACAGGCAGGGATGACACAATGTTAACTCAGTAATTAGAATCATAACACTGGACCAGTATCAGCCATCTGTGTGGCCATGGGGTGGCTAAGCATATGGCCCTGCAGAGAGACTGCAGTGATTAGTTTGTTCAGAAGTGGGAGAGTTTTTACCATCATTTGGGCCTTACTCATTTGTTTTTCCCTTAAATGTCTGTTTTGTTGTCAGGATCCAACAGTAACTAGAATGCAGGTGGCCCCAATCTTTATATTGCACACAGCCTAGTGGGGGGTCTAGACAATGAATAATTATTATTATCAATAAAGATAATGTCATAATGAGAGATTGCAGGGGCCATAAATAAGAATCAAATCTAGTCGTGGGGTTCAGGAAAGTCCTCTGTGAAGATAATCTGAAGAATAAAGAATCATTTGCGGGGAGTGAGGTAAAAACATACCAGGCAGCATATTGAGACTTCCTATAGATTCATATCTGCAATATGAGGTCCCACTAAAGAATAAGAAAAGCAAGGCGTTGCAAGGACTGTTGGTAGACTCAGTAACCAGCAAAAATAGTCAGACGTGGTGGCACGTGCCACTAATCCCACCAGCTCCAGAGGCTGAGATGGGTGGATTGCAAATTAGAGGTCAGCCTCAGCAATTTAGCAAGAAATTCAGTGAGACCCTGCTTCAATCAATCAATCAATGGAACTGGGGATGTAGCTCAGTGGTAGAGCAACACTGAGTTCAATCCCCAGCACCAAAAAAAAAGCCAGCAAAACCAGACTTCTAAGCCACATACAGTGGTGCACACCTGTAATCCCAGTAGATAGGGAGACTGAGGCAGGAGGATCACAAGTTCAAAATCAGCCTTAGCAACTTATCAAAGCCCTAAGAAACTTGGCAAAACTCTGTCTCAAAATAAAAAATAAAGGGGCTGGAGCCGTAGCTCAGTGGTGCTTGCCTGGCAAGCACAAGGACCCGGGTTCAAACCCCAGCACCACGCACGCAACTAAGTGTTGGAGCAACTAAGGCCATGTGAAAAAAAATAAAAATAAAAAGAGCTGGGAAGATGATCTGGTTTTTCCCCTCAATAACAAAGTTTATATCCATTGATTGATAATGTTTTGATAATGTTTCCCCCTCAACTGTATTTCTATATTCTTCTAATAAAGAAAAAAAAAAAAGAGCTGGGAAGGGCTGGTGCGGTGGCTCTGCGGTTACAGTGCTTGCCTGGCCAAAAAAAAAAAGAGCTGGGAATATGGCTTAGTGGTTAAGTACTCCTGGGCTCAATCCCTGGGTATCAAAATAACAAAACAAAACTAGACTTGTTATTGAAACTGTCAAAATTTTCTTGGGACCTAAGCTGCATGTGTCACCCCTCAAAATTCCTCACCAATGGGGAAATGGAGTAGCATGGCTTGTTTATGGAAAATTCTACTCTTACAAAAAGCTATTTTCTTTTTCCTTTGGCCCTTATTAAATATTGCTGTGCAAGGATTAGCAAAGTCCCTTCCCCCATGCGTTTTTGTTCAAGTGAGATCTTGGAATCCATGTCAAAGTAGATATCCGCCAGACTTGTAAAATAGAAAAAGAAAAAAGCCAGAAAGTAATAGCATTTCATACTTTCTTCTTAGATATTACTCATGACAAGAAAAACCACCAAAGTTTGAGGAAAGCATTGAAAAAGTGTCGAGATTTCCTAGAGCCCTACAGTATTCAACGATTCTACCGTCACCCCTTCAAAATTGCCCAGGTAATCAGAATGGCAACACAAAGTGTGGGCAAGAATGAGGAGCAGCCAGAAACCTCACTTGTTTGTACCTGGAAATGTAAAATGGTAAAAATCGCTTTGGAAAAAGTTCTGGTAGTTTCTTACAAAACTAAACATACTAGATTACCCAGGGAACATGTGTCTTAACATCTCTTAGTTTGGAGATGGGACACCATGTCTCTTACTCTTATATACCTGTCCTTTTAGGTTAGTGGCTTAGGTCCACCTGACAGTGCAGCCAAGATCTCCATTTGGGTTTCTTTTGGGACTAGTTCTGGTCACACAAATTGCCAGCTGCTTGCACATATAATCCCTTGTCAGACAAAGGAACTGCAAGAGTGTAGTTGAGCCAGTGACCCACATACCTTTTAATTAATGCAGGTATTCATTATTGTAAGAACAAATATTTGTGCATCTACTAGATAAATATGCCTACCAGGCATGTCAGGGATTAGGGAAAAAATAAAACAGATCGTAGCTCATGTAGGGTCAAAGGTATCAGGGAATTTAATCTCTGTGCATCAGTTTCCTCATTTATATGATGGGGATCTGAAAAAAGTTGGGATGACTCAATTGCTGTAAGAGTTAAATGAAATACGGTGTGGAACCTGCTTGGCTTAATGCCTGTCACACAGTACGTGCCCAGTAGATGGTTCCTTGTCTTACCCAGTGAAGGACTTTATACATTGTTGAGGCAAAGCAGAAAGATCATTCTATTAACATTCGTCTCCCAAGGGGGACACTATCAGCTGTCTGACATTAGGGCTTTTCTGTGGTCCTGCTCCTACAAAGTTTCTTCCTAAGGTTCTCAAGGTAGAGCTGCTTTCTAAAAGCCCTGCACCCACATTAGCAGGAGACATTTGGGTTGCTTTTTATTTCTCACTTTTGTAAACTGAAGTAAACAGCCTTGTACATCTTTGTACACTTCTCTGATTGTTAACTTAGAATCTAGTCTTTGTTCATGGCTCTATGATACTGTATTTCTTGTAAATTCATTTTTCCTAAATCATTTCAGGTCTTTGAAGTTTTGCTCGATTCAGATGAGCTCTGCCAATTCATAACAACCGCTTTGAATGGCCTCAAAACTCTGAGACATCCCTACACCCAGCAATCAGCAGGAGAGTTGCTGATAACATTGGTGAAAAATGCAGAGTCCCGATTTGAGAAGGTAAAAGTTGAGTGGAATTTCATTGTGAAACACCAACAAGACCTGTCCACTCCCACCGCTTCAAGGTCTCTTCTGTTCCTATTTAACTGCAAACTATTGAAGGGGACAGGGTGAAAGCCTTATTAATCCATTTACTCACAACATTCGTCCATTCGATATGCATATACTAAATAACACCTGTATACAAAACTAAAAAAGGAAATTTTAAAAATTTAAGGTGTGGTCCAGAAGAGGATTTTTCTGGGAGATAGAGTTTACATATAAAAGAATATTAATTTCAGTTTAGGCTCTTCTCCAATTTAAAAAAGAAATCCATAAGTAACCCTAGAAGGAGGTAGACTTAGCTTAAAATCAAAAGAATTTATCTAAGGGTATCTAAAGTTGATACATCAAGAAATACTAAAAGAAGGAAAAACAGATCACCTATATCATTTAAAATACAGAAACGTAAACATGATAAAAGTATTTGTTCCTGGAGAGTATATCTGGGGAATAGGAAGGAAGGAGACACAAGGTACCACTGGATTTTTAAAGTGTGTGCATGTTGTATTTTGATAAAAAAAGAAAAAGTAGAGGCTTGGTTATAACTCAGTGGGAGAGTGCTTGCCTAGCATGTATGAAGCCTTAGTTTCAGTCCCTCCACGTTATTAAAATAAGATAACACAATTTTTAAATGATGAAAATCCATTTTTTAACCTACTAACCCATTAAATCCCAAGTTTTCAATTCTGGGACTATTTCAATGAAATTGACATATATGTGTTAAAGCAGGTTGGAAATCATAATCTAGAGCTTATGTATATTATTATAATATTGTGTTATAATTATATTCTTATTAATTACATAACATATTACATAATTATATTTTATAAGTTTTTATAGGTGTTCCTCATTTGGGACAATGGGACAAAATGGTCTAAAGTAGCAAAGAAATAAAAGGAATGGTCATGGTGGAAGCATGGAATGATGGCACTGGTATCATTTAGATGCTTTCAGTGGCAAATTAAAGACCAGCTGTGGCAGCTTAACCAAATGCTTGGTTATCTTGTGAGAAGTCTGAACACAGCACATTTTCCAGGATGGGTTCAGTGAGTCAGCAGTGTCATTCAAAGGCCCAAGGGCTGTTCCTGTTCGTGTGGTCATAAGGTGGTCATAGCAGTTTCAGAATTTATGAGCAGGGTAGGACTAGTCAGAAAGAAAAAAGATGTTGCTTTCCTTTTTGTCCCCTTATTGAGGAAAGAAAATCTTTCCCCAAAGCCCCAAATATACTTTGTTTTTTAAGAGAAAGAGAAAGTCAGTTTTTATTTTTTCATCTAGTTTTTGTTTTTTCCTCCACTGTTGGATGGTGCTGGGGTTCCAGCTCAGATCCTTACACATGCCAGGCCAGCGCTGAGCCACCTCTCCAGCAACCTGCCAGCTTCCCCCCACCCCTGCAATAGACTTCCCACATATTCCATTGGCCAGACCTGCAACATATGCCCATCCTTCAACAATTTCTGGCAACTGGTGGGGGTGGTGACATCCATCTTGAGCAAGTCTGTTGAGGACTGCCTGTCTGAGGAGCTGGCAGTTCCTCAGAGACCTGAAGCCAGGGGTCTGGGTGGGAAAAGTCATCCTGCTTCTTTGGCTTGGACTGATAGACATTTGAGAGGAAGGTGCATAAGAACTCCTCTGCCATAATCAGAGTTAGGGTGAGAAAAAAAAAGCTTTCTTGCAATACATTTCTTAGCTTGTTTTATTGTAAAATCAATATGAAATCATTGAGGGAAAATTAGAAAAATAGTATATAAGCAAAAAAAAATTGAGAATAACTCAGATACACTAATAACATTATATATGCATCCTTTCAAATTCTTTTTTTTTTGTACCCAGGATTGAACCCACGGGTGGTAAACACTGAGTTGTATCCCCATCCCTTTTTGTTTTTTATTTTGAGACAGGTTCTTGCTAAGTTGCTGAGGCTGGCTTTGAACTTATGATCTTCCTGCTGCAGCCTCTCCAGCTGCTGGGATTACAGGCATGTGCCACTAGGCTTGGTTACAATTCTTACATACAAAAATATTTTAAGTACTTTTGATTACAAGAATTTTTTAAAACAATTTTATTTAGTTTTTCAAGTGGATTTTGTTGCTCTGAGACTTTATTGTGTACCCAGTCGCGCACGCCAGGCAAGCACCATAACCACTGAGCCACCACTCCAGCCCTGATTACAAGTATTCTAACAAAATACTTTTTATTAGTCACTTCCTGGGACTGGAGCGGTAGCTCCACGGTTATGGCACTTGACTGGCATGTGCGAGTACATGAGTTCAAGCCCCATAACCATGTACACAACGAAGTGTCCAAGGGCTGAAAGTCACCTGAAAAACTAAACAAACATTGCTTCTCTCTCTGTGTCCCCTCTTTCTTTAAAAAAAAAAGTTACTTCCTTACGTTAAGATTTCACCTCACTCCAGTCAGATTGGCAATGATGAAGAATATAAACTGTAACAGATGCTGGAGGGGCTGTGGGGAGATAGGAACACTAGCACAGTGTTGGTGGAACTGCAGACTGTTCCAGCCACTCTGGAAAGCAGTGTAGAGAATCCTTAAAAAATTAAGAATGGATCCACTGTACCATCCAGCTATCCCTCTCCTGGGTATTTTCCCAGAAAAACTAGAATCAGCATATTACAGTGACACTGCAAAATCAATGTTTATAGCAGCTCAATTTACAATAGCTAAATTATAGAATCAACCCAGATGCCCTTCACCGGATGAATGGATCCAAAAGCTTGGATATATATATACACACACACACACATATCTATACATAATACACTATGGAGTTCTACTCAGCTATTAGAAAAAAATGGTATTATGGCATTTGAAGGTAAATGGATGGCAATGGAAGAAATTATGCTGAGTGACATTAGCCAAATCCAGAGACTCAAGGGTCAAATGTTTTCCCTCATTTGTGGAGGCTAGAGCAAAACCCAGGCTTGGGTGAAAGGTCAAGCTCATGTACACCAAAGTCGAAGCAACACATAATCAAGGGAATCATAGATATGGGTGAAAGGGGAAGGGGAGGGAGGAGGGGAGAGGGAAGGATTATAGGAAGGGATCTAGGGGGGAATTAACAATGTAGCTTGCTCTTTACTCCCCTGAGAAGCCAAATATTACTTATGCAAACATTTAATTCTGGAAAATGCACAATCTGTGTATACACACACACACACACACACACACACACACATACATTTCTCTCTTATGGAGGGGAAATATGGAAGAATCACAGACTGGGGTGTGGGTGATGTGAATGTGATTCTGAATTAGAATCAGGTTCATATCATATTGTTACTACCCATGCATTTATGATTGTACAGCAACACATTTCCTCAATAAAATTTTAAAAAATTCACTTCCTAGCATCTTTAAGAAATGGTCACAATACCTCCATAATCACCAGTGTCCCACAAGATTAAGGACTTAGTGATTTCTTTTTCCTTTGCAGGTACCAGAAATTATGGGAGTTATCTGTGCCCGGCTATCTATAATCAGCCAGCCTAGAGTCCGTCAACAAGTCATAAATACTGTGAGTTTGTTTATATCCAGACCCAAGTACACAGATATAGTTCTCAGCCACCTTCTGTGTCATCCAATACCATATGACAGGTAACAGCACCCTGTACAGCCTCTGAACTAAATGGGGGTGTGTGGCATAGTGCTGAGTATTGTGGAACCAGGGTTACCCTAAAAAATTTGAGGATCTTCTTATATAGAGGAGGTAAGATACATATAGATATAAATCACACTATAAAAATCACAGCATAAAAGAGACAATCCAAAAAATCCTAGAATGAGGAGCATTCTGTAAGATAATTAGATTGGACTCTGCAAAAAAACTTAATCTCAAAGCCAAGCATGGTAGCACATGCCTGTTATCCTAGTGACTCTGAAGGCGGAGGCAGGAGGATCTCTTGAGCAACTTAGTGAGGTGCTAAGTAACTTAGTGAGAGCTGTCTCAAAATAAAAGATAAAGGGGCTGGAGCGGTGGCTCAGCAGTTACGGCGCTTGCCTGGCAAGTGTGAGGACACGAGTTCAAACCCCAGCACCACGTACACAACGAAGTGTCTGAGGAATTAAAGTCGCATGAATAAAATAAAGATTGCTTCTCTCTTTCTCTCTCTGTCCCCTCTTTCTAAAAATAAATAAATAAATGAATAAAAGATAAAAAGGGCTGGGGGTGTGTCTCAGTAATTAAACATACTGGGTTCAGTCCCCACTACTTAAAAAAAAAAAGTTAATGTCATGAAAGAAAAAAATGATAGAGGCCCTGTTCTAGATAAAAATATACTAAAGCAATAACACCCAGAGCATTATGTGACCTCAATTAGATCCTGGATCAAAAACAAAATTTATAAAATAAAACTTAGAGAAAATTTAAATATGACCTCCATACTAGGTTATTAAATTATTTACTTAGGTGTGAAATGATATTGTGGTTAAGTGGAAGGATATCCTTACTATAAGAAGAAAGATACTGAAGTTATTGAGGGGTAAATATAACGTTGGCAACTCACTTATAGAATGATTTCACCCCAAAATAAGTAAATAGGTACTTAAAAAGAAAATATAAACATAGGAATACAGTCATAGAGATGAACAAACAAAATAGGTTTTTGAAACAAATGGTTTTCCTATCAGGGCTGCCTGAGATGCCTGTATGCAAGGACTTAGGACCAGCCAAATGTTGTTGTTTTGTTTGGTTGTTGGCTTTGCTTTTTTGTTGTTGTTGTTCTTGTGGTGCTGGGGATCCAACCCAGGGCCTGGCACATCCTGGACCAGCACCCTACTGTGGAGCTCTAGCCCTAGCCCTCCATTTGTTTTTTTAAGCCCTCCAAATTTTTTAACAAACTCCAGAGTTGTTTTTTTTCCACACTAAAATATGTAAATCATTGGCTTAAGGATCATGTGATTTCTAATTCAGATGGCATTCCTGGCACCCTTAGGAATGTGCAGTGCACCAAAAGCATTTGAGAGCTCTTCTTTCACAATAGTTTCTCAAAGTACTTAATTTACTCCTTCAGGAATTCAGAGAAAATAGCCAACTGTGACTAAACAGGAATTTCTCAGTGTCTCCCCAGGATGGACATTTGTATTCGACCTTCTAATTATTTCCTTAGCCATGAGGCTTTTCATCATCCCACACTTGCTTTCTAGTCTTTCCTTCAGGAGTCTTTAGGACCTTCTTGCTTAGTTTTATTCATAGGGTAGAATTACTGAGGTAGGGAGTGAAATGTTTGGATAGTCTCTAATACTCTCAAGTTTTAGAATCAGCCTTATGCAGATAGTTGGAAGAGCACACTTTAAAAAAATATTGTCTCGGGGCTGGAGCGGTGGCTCAGCGGTTTCGGCGCTTGCCTGGCAAGCATGAGGACCCGGGTTCAAACCCCAGCACCACGTACACAACTGAGTGTTGGAGCAACTAAGGCCATGTGAAAAACTAAATAAAGTTGTTTCTCTCTTTAAAAAAAAAAATATATATATATATATATATATTGTCTCTAGCACATAAAAATGCTTAGATTCTGAAAATAGGAGAATTAAGTTGAGGGTGTAGCTCAGTGGCAGAGTGCTTGTCTAGCATGTCCAAGGCCCTGGGTTCAATCCCTAGCACTGGAAAAAGAAAAAAAAAATAAAAAAGACTTAAAAGCATTAATTACTTCCAATCTTCCTTCCCCTATCAACTTCACAATATATCACTCAAGCCTTACAATTGAAGTTGAGGTCTCTGTGTTGCCCAGGATGGCCTTAGCTGTAATATCAAATTTGTAGTCTTTTTGAGAAATTATCATATTTTAATTTTCCTTAAGGAAAGATCCCTTGGGACTGGAGCAGTGGCTCAGTGGTTGGAGCACTTGCCTGGCATGCATGAGGACCCGGGTTCAAACCCAGCACCACGTACACAACTAAGTGTCGGGGAAACAAAGGCCAGATGGAAAAATAAATAAAAATTAATTCTCTCTTTCCTTCTTTCTCACTTAAAAAAAATACCTTCTAAGTAAGATCAAAACTTTATTTCAGGGCTTGACCTTAGCCAATTTGGGGACCACAGACGATTGAACAGATGTACCTTTGAATACCTGGCCTTGTGCTAGGTCCTGAAGGATCCCTAGAAGGGCCAGACAGAATCTCTTCCTTGAGAGAGAACAGATAGACTCACACATAGAGAACAGACAGTGGCACACATAAGAATGAGGCAACCTCTATAAAGAAGAAATTTAAAAACTGTATGGGGCCAGGTGTGGTCATGCATGCCTGCAATCCCAGCAACTTGGCAAGACCCTGCCTCAAAGTAAAAAAAGGGCTGGGGATGTGACTCAGTGATCAAGCACCCCTGGCTTCAACCCCCAGTACACCCCCCCCAAAAAAAAGTGTTATGGTAACTCTCATGAGAAATATGGTAAAAAATAGCAAATATACACAGAAGACATAATACTGGAGCTGGACCCTGAAGGATACTGATGGGCAGATGAGAGTTTTAGGAATGGTCTTCCAGTTTAAAATGACATGAGCAAAGGTAGAGGGTTTGTTTGCAGAGGTGAAAGGTGGAGGGTAGCTAGAACACAGATCATGTGATGGGAAGCGTTGGGGCTGAAAGTTAGGTGAGGATCAGTTTGGGAATGGCCTTGAAGCCCATGTCCAGGCAAAGGGAACTTGATTGAATAAAACCTTGAGCGTTATATTTTGCAGATGGTATGTCCTTTGGTACCCTAAAGAAGTGAGCAGAGAGGAAAACCTCTTATAGATTGGATCCCAAACAGTCTCCAGAAAGGCGTCTCATGATAGGTCTGAGATAAGCCAGTCTCCTGAACCTTCCTATTCTGGTTTTTCTAGGCACCTCTGTGAGTTGTGGAGAACCCTAGAGGCAGAGCTCCCAAGCACAACCTGGATCCTGTGGAGGCTCCTGAGGAAGCTGCAGAAATGCCATAACATGCCCACCCAGGAGAAGATGGCCTATGTGGCTGTTGCTGTAAGTCACTAAGCTCTGCCCCACCAACTTCAGTTCCCCATGCTCCCCTCTGGGGTGACTGACCCACCCAGAGACTGTTGTCTTGTCCCTCTCAAAGGCTGTGTCTGTCATCCATACACAAATCTATAGTGCCTCCATTAGGGATTGACATGGAAAAAGTTGGGAAGAATGTAGCAATCAGTATGGTTTAATATATTTAAATCATTTCTTGCTTCACTCTTTTAAAAGAATACTATAATAAAGAGTAATACATATTTTAAAATAATATAGAAGTGTATAATATAGAAGTATACACTGGAAGTGTAGGTCAGTGGTAATGGTAGTGTCTGACATGGGTGAGGCCCTGGGTTCAATCCCCAGCACTGCAATAGATAGATAGCTAGATGGCTAGATAGACAGACAGATGAAAAAGAAAACCCAGGAGCTCAAGACCAGACTGGGCTACATAGCAAAACTGTCTCAAAAAAAAAAAATGGAATCAGACACATATTAGTGCACACCTGTAATCCAAGGGACTTGTGATGCTGAATGGGAAGGATTTCCTATTTTCTTCTTTGGCATAATTGTTTTTGGAGTATAGGAAAGCTACTGATTTATGGGTGTTGATCTTGTATCCTGCCAATTTGCTGAATTCATTTATAAACTTAGACATCTTCTGATAGAGGTTTTTGGGTCTTCTAGGTATAGGATCATATCATCAACAAAAAGAGATAGTTTAACTTCCTCTTTTCCTGTTTGAATCCTTTTGATTTCTTTCTCTTGTCTGATTGCTCTGGCTAGGGATTCAAGGACTAAATTGAATAAGAGTTGTAAGAGTGGACTGCCTTGTCTTGTTCCTGAGTTTAGTGGGAATGTGTTCAGTTTTTCTCCTTTAAGTATAATGCTGGCTGTGGGTTTGTCATAAATGGCCCAGACGAAAATTGAGGTAAGTTCCTTTGATCACTATTTTCTCAAGAGTTTTGAGCATAAATGCGTGTTGGATTCTGTCAAACTCCTTTTCTGCATAAATTGAGCTAATCATATGGTTTTTATCTTTAATTCTGTTTAAGTGATGAATTGCACATGTTGAACCAGCCTTGCATGCCTGGAATGAAGCCCACTTGATCATGATGTATTATCTTTTTAATGCGTTTTTGGATGCAGTTTGCTAGGATTCTGTTAATGGTTTTTGCATCTTTGTTTATCAGGGATATTGGCCTGTAGTTTTCTTGATGTGTCTTTGGTGGATTTCAGTATCAGGGTTATGGTTGCCTCATAAAGAGTGTTTGGGAGGGTTCCAATTTCATGGAATAGCTTACTAAGGAAAGCTATTACTTCTTCTGTCACAGTCTGATAGAACTGAACTGATAATCCATCAGCTCCTGGACTTTTCTTGTTTTGGAAGGTTTTTGCTGCTTCAATTTCACTTCCTGATATTGGTCTGTTGAGCTGTTCAATATCTTCCTGCATCGGTTTGGGAATGTTACATTTGGCAAAATATTTGTCCATGTCCTCCAGATTCTCCAACTTGGAGGAGTATAGATTTTCAAAATAGTTTCTAATAGTCTTCTGGATTTTAGATTAGTCAGTAGTGATGTCTTCATTTTCATTTTTGATTTTGTTGATTTGCTTAACATTTTTCTTTCTTTTGGTGAGGTTGGCTATGGGGTCTGTCAATTTTATTTTTTCGAAGAACCAATTTTTTGTTTCATTGATTCTTTGGGTTTTTTTTGTTGTTTTTTTTGTTTTTTGTTTTTTAAAGAGAGAAGGACAGTGAGAGAGACAGAGAAAGAGAGAAACAGCTTTATTCAGTTTTTCACATGGCCTTCATTGCTCCAACACTTAGTTGCGTACGTGGTGCTGGGGTTTGAACCCGGGTCCTCGTGCTTGCCAGGCAAGCGCCGAAACCACTGAGCCACCGCTCCAGCCCCTCACTGATTCTTTGTATTGCTTTTTCGTTCTCAATTTTATTGATTTCAACTCTGATCTTGTTTATTTCCGATTCTGTTGGGTTTGGGTTGTATTGTTCTTTTTGTAAAGATTTGAGGTGTAGCATAAGCTTATTTATTTGGGCTCTCTCCTGATTTTTGATGAAGGCACTCAGTGCTATAAATTTACCTTAATGCTTTTCATAATGCCCCAGAGGTTATAATATGTTGTGTCTTCATTTTCATTTTTTCCAAGAATTTCTTGATTTCTGTTCTCATTTCCTCTTTGTCCCATTCTTCATTTAAGAAAGAATTATCCAATCTCCATGTATTTATGTACTTTCTATTGTTAATATCATTGTGTTGAGATGTATGACCGGCTTAATGTCACAGAGTAATTTTTTCCGGCAAGCACTGTAACTGCTGAGCCACTGCTCCAGCCCTGGTTATTACTACTACTACTACTAATTCTACTTCTATTTCTACTTCTACTTCTACTTCTACTTCTACTTCTACTTCTACTTCTACTTCTGCTTCTACTTCTTCTTCTCCTTTTCCTTCTTCTTCTTCTTCTCCTTCGTCTTCTCCATCTTCTTCGTCTTCTTCTTCGTCGTTGTGGTCTCCGTCGTCTCCACTGTCTCCGTCTCCGTCGTCTCTGTCGTCTCCATCTCAGTCTCCATCATCTTCATCTCCATTGTCTCTGTCTCTGTCATCTCCGTCTCCATCTCCATCGTCTCCATCGTCTCTGTCTGCAGGGTCTCCGGGGTCTCCGTCGTCTCCATCTCCATCATCTCCATCTCCGTGGTCTTGGTCTCCACGGTCCCCATCTCCATGGTCTCCGTCTCCATTGTCATCGTGGTCTCCATTGTCTCCATCTCTGTGGTCTCAGTCTCCATGGTCTCCGTTTCCATGGTCTCAGTCTCCGTCATCTCTGTCCGTTGTCTCCATCTCCATCTCAGTCATCTCCATCATCTCCATTTCTGTCTCCGTGGTCTCTGTCTCCATGGTCTCCATCTCCGTGTCTCTGTCATCTCTGTGGTCTCCATCTCCCTGTCTCCATCTCCATGGTCTCCGTAGTCTACGTCTCCGTGGTCTCCGTCTCTGTGGTCTCCATCTCCGGGATCTCCATGGTCTCCATCTCCATGTCTCCGTCTCTGTGGTCTCCATCTCTGGGGTCTCCGTAGTTTCCATCTGTGTCTCCGTCTCCATGGTCTCCCCTTCGCCTTTCCCTCCCCCTCCCCTTCCCAGTCCCCCTTTCCCTCCCTCTCTTCCTCCTCCTCCTAACATCATATTGTTGGATTTTGTTTTTTGATCCAGTCTGTTAATGTGTACCCATTGTTTGGAGCATTGAGTCCATTCACATTCAGTGTTAGAATAGATATATGATTTTGGTTCTCTGGCATTGTGACCTTTGCTGTATTTTGTGCCTTCTTAAATAGTTTTTAGTGAGCTATGCTTTTATTGACTTTCCTCTGATTGTGGGTATTGGGAGTTTTTTGCTTGTTTCTCTGTTTAAAGTTTATGTTTGAGTATTTTCTATAGAGCTGGTTCTTATCATGGAAAATATTTATCTCCCCATCAAATTTGAAGCTGAATTTTGCTGGGTATAATATTAACAATTATTTTCTTCCAATGTTTGAAATTTTTCATTCCGTGCTCTCCGTGCCTTTATGGTCTGATTTGAGAAATCCAGTGATCCTTATTGGTTTGCCTCTGAATGTGACTTGGTGTCTTTCTCATACTGCTTTTTAATATTCTTTCCTTGTGTGCTTTGTTCATTTTGAATATGATGTGTCTCTGAGTTTCTCATTTGGTTAGTTTTTTTGGTGACCTATAAGCCTCTTGAATGTGACTGTCTGATTCTATTCTCATATGGGGGAAATTTTCTTCGATTATCTCATTGAGAAGGACTTTTATGCTGTCCGTTTTTTGTTCAGTGTTCTCCCCTGTCCCAATCACTCTCAGGTAATTTCTTCTGATTTCATCTCACACTTCTTGGGTATTCTGTCATGGTTAGTAGTTTTTCTTGTCTGTCCTCCGTGTGTTCACGACTGCTCAGCCTGTCTTTGTTGTCCAGTGTTTTCTTTAAGAGCTGAATTTCTGTTTTCTATCGAGTTTACTCTGATATTAATATCTCCCAATAAGCTTTTAATTTGGTTGACTGTGTTTTTCAATTCAAGAGCTCTGCTACTTCTTTTTTCAGTGTCTCTAATTCTTTATTAAAATGGTGCTTCATCTCCTGTAATTGCTCTCTCATTTTCTTCCTTAAATCTTCTTTTAATTCTTTTTTTTTTAAAGAGAGAGGGACAGTGAGACAGGGAAAGAGAGAAACAACTTTATTGAGTTTTTCACATGGCCTTTGTTGCTCTGACACTTAATGTGTACGTGGTGCTGGGGTTTGAACCCAGGTTCTTGTGCTTGCCAGGCAAGCACCGAAACCGCTGAGCCACCGCTCCAGCCCTTCTTTTAATTCTTTGATCATTTTAACAATCAGGTTGCTTCATCCATGCTCCTATACATGGAATCCTTGGCTAGGGATTTGCTTCCCTTTTTCCTCATTCATCAGGGCATGGGGCCTGAGAACTCTCACTGGTTATTTATTTCTCTTTGGGACTTTGTTGATGGGTTGAGGGTTTTTATCTCTTCACTTATTTGGGCTGATTGTACAGTTCAACAGGTGGTTCCCCAACCTGTGAATTATTATTGATCTTTACAATTTCTAGTACCTCACAATATAAAGGAGAAGAGTCAATATGTACAACCAATGCATACAGTAGAGAGGGATGAACTGGTTACTTTGTTCCTTCTGTAACTGATACAATGTTAACTACCACCTGAGTGGAAGGATTAGTAACTATATTCAGGCAGACCATAACTGGTTTAAAAGCAAACAACCATTATCCAGTTTGGCATTCACCTCAGATTTCCAGTATCTCCTTAGGTAAGGAAAAATAGTCTTGAGAGCAAAGGAGTGATAGGAGGGTAGAGAGGAACTTGGGAATTTGGAGCAAGAGCAACAAGAAAGTGGAGATGATGTTCTGATAAAATTTTTTAAAAAACAGGAAGAGACTGAGGTAATGACTTTAGGGGAAGGTGAGAGAGAGAAATAACGTTTAGCTGTTGCCGGAAGAAGCGGGTAGTAGAGAAGCTCACCAGCGGGAGGCTATACAGCACAAAGACCAAATGTGCTGTTCTGCAAGAACACAAACAAGAACAACAAACCTCAGCAAAACAAACTACACAGAGAAAGGAAAGTGAAATATGCCGCATCTTAATGGAAAGTGGGAGGGTTATGGGTTATTTCCACTGAGGAGGTCAAAGCAGACAGTGGGGGTACATAATCACATCTGGCTCATGAATGGGGCACTTCCAGGGTGAGGTTGGTGGGAGGGCCTGGCTTTCTCTGTTCTTAGCTGCAAGATTCCCAGGAATGCTCCCAATATTCTTGTCATGTGGAGAGGGTGCAGTCCTTCACCACCACTGCTTCCTGGGAATACTGCTTTTTGGCTTTCCTGGGTTGAGACCCAGGTTGCTTTTGTGTCTGCCTGCCCAGACTCCTGTCCCACTTCAACGAGGGCGCCAATAGCCCCTGGCAATCTTGTGGATCCCAGGGCAGCTAGATGCAAGGAAAGCTTGCAGATCCTGGGGGAGTGGCCATCCTGAACTTGTGGCATCTGGGGCAGATTCCACCCCTGAGGGTCCTGAGGCCCTCACCCACCCAAAACCTCTGTCTCCACCCTAAACTCACCAGGCCTGAGGCAGTCAGAACAGGGGGCTCCTGGAACTGACCCTCAGCGGCCAATGGTGCAGCACCTGGGGCAGCCTGAAGCAGCTGCCTGGACCTTCCACCTTCTCAAGACGGCGACCTCCCCAGCTCTCCATGGCCAGTTTGGAGGCACATCTAAACTATGTGCACTAATGCACTCCCTGGGTTCAGCCAAGGAGTGGGAGCTGTTCTGATAGCAGGATTCTCTGTGCCCATTTGTCCCTCCTTGCTTATTGTATCCATGCCTCTGACTCTCTTGTTTTCTTTGTTTTTCTACTAATGAGTTTTAGTTAAATTTTACCATTCACCCACCTCACTGAAAGGCAATCCCGCTGTTGGTGTTCTGCTTCATGGAGGGATTCTACACGCAGGCCTCCTGCAGGTTGCCATCGCAGAATCTTTAGAGGGACTTTCAACTGAACATTTTACTTGATTTATTTTGTCTTTCATTTCCGAGGTTTCTGGTTTCTGTTTGGTTCTTTTTCAGCATTTCTTTTTCTTTTCTTTTTTTTTTTTTTTAAGAGAGAGGGACAGTGAGAGAGACAGAGAAAGAGAGAAACAACTTTATTTAGTTTTTCACATGGCCTTTGTTGCTCCAACACTTAGTTGTGTATATGGTGCTGGGGTTTGAACCCAGGTCCTCGTGGTTGCCAGGCAAGTGCCGAAACCGCTGAGCCACCGCTCCAACCCCCTTTTTCAGCATTTCTAGCTCCTTATTGAATTTCTCATTCATATCCTGTATTGACTTCCTGAATTCATTCAGGTGTTTTTCTGTGTTCTCTTGAAATTCATTGATCTTTTTTTTTTTTTTAGGAGAGAGAGGGAGAGAGTGAGAGAGAGAAAGAGAGAATCAGTTTTATTTATTTTTCATTTGGTTTTTGTTTTTCCAATCCTTAGTTGTGTACGTGGTGCTGGGGTATGAACCTGAGTCCTCACGCATGCTAGGCAAACACTCCAGCCACTTAGCCACAGCTCCAGTCCCTCATTAATCACTCTTTTAAATTATTTATCTGGTATTCCATCCACTTCAATATCTTTAGGGTCAGTTGTTGGTGAATTATGAACTTTGGGAAGCATTGTGTTACCTTGTTTTTTCCCCATATTTCTTGTATTCCTGTGTTAGGTTTTGTGCATCTGTTGGGATGGATTTCTCTTCTACTCTCACATGTGGGCCTTTTAGGGCGTGGCCTTCTCTTCCCCAACTACCCTAGAGTAATCTAAATGGAGGCCTGGCTCCTAGGTGTGGTATCTAGACCCTTCATGTTGATTCTCTGCTTTTGCTGTAGGAGCGGATGTCCATTGGTGGGACCTGCGGGCCTATCTCTAGCCATTCCTACTTGGAGCTTAGTGTTAGTTTGAATTTTATTTCTTCTGTTCTGTGTATTAAAGTACAGCTGAAGTTTGAGTGTGGCTAATATGTGTGTGGAGCAAGGTGTACTATCTTTTGCCTAGGTTTAGTGCAGCAGCGGTCTCTACCCTGTGAACTTGTGGTGTCCCTGCAGTTTCTCAGCACCTCACAGAATAGGGGAAAACAGACAATAGCAACATCCAATGCCAACAATATACAACATTAAAATCAATACCCAGTGCCCACTATGACATCTACAACGCTAATTGCCACAAAATCGAGAACGGTGGGGTCAGCAATTGCCAATAGAAAAAACAATATACCGAAGAAAAAAAAAGAAAAAACAATATATAACCATGAACTAGATCTGGCAGTGAAGTAAACAGCAGGTGTCAACTATATCATCCACAGCAGTAATAGTTGCATCAACATGAGGCATAAGCCAAGTAGTTATAAAAGATGGTAAAAATTACAATTCATTAGGAAAAAATGTGATTACAAAGTATGATAGAGGGGCTAGAGCAGTGGCTCAGCGGTTATGGCGCTTGCCCAGCGCGTGCGAGGACACAAGTTCAAACCCCAGCACCACATACACAGCAGTCTCAGAGCAATGAAAGCCACATGAAAAACTATAAATAAAAAATTGACACACACTCTCTCTCTCTCACTCACTGTCCCTCTCTCTTTTTTTAAAAAAAAAATAGAGTTTAGAATATTCAAATTCTAATGTGAATGAGAATGCAGAAGAGATGTAGCAAGTAATGGCTAGAAATAAGGAAGAGAGAAAGAGAGCAAGAGAATTTGTCTGTTAGAGGGAGAAAGAATAGAAAGATAAACAAACAAAAATAAACCACAAACCCTAACTTTGAAAAGACAAAGAGAGGAAAAATTACCAGTGTAAAAAAAAACCGCTGAAAATGAAGGGAAAGACATATATGTATATATGTTCACAAACCACTCAGAATAGCAAGAACACAGAAAAAGGAAAGGAAAAGAAAAGGAAAAGGAAAAAGATTCATAATGAAAATGAAAGCATCATCCCTGAGGCGGCCGCAGCGGTCAACAAGGATGACGAGTCCGGCCCAACTGTTTCTCTCCATTCCTTCTTGGACTGTGCGCTGAGAGAGAGAAAGAATAAGGGCTGGGATTATTAACCCCTTTTTCTGTGCACTCACCAAGCTGCCTGTTGGAGTGGCCTAAAACGGAAGCTTCCCTTGTCCCCAGTGAGGCATGATGGCAAGGGACGCTCTGCAAAGGAGATCCGGGCACTCGCAGGGTGGGGCTGCTGCAGAATGCTTTGAGGGATTCTGGCCTAGGTCTAATCAGGCCTTGGGGCTCTTTTGGGTCACATCTGCTTTGGAGAGATTAGATCAACACACCCAGAGGGCCAGGCAGGAAAAACCAAATCTGCCCGTTGTGTGTCTCTCTGTTAGCCCTTCCCTCAGTGGTGCACCAGCAAGCACAGCTACCGCTGCCGCCACAGCCAAGTTGGCCCCAGTATACTATTTCTTGTATTTTGTTCAATGCACCTGAATTTCTGAGTCTCGAAGACACTATGACCGTCCAGTATTGAAGTTTAGGGAAATCCCTCTTTCACCTGCCTTGCTGAGAAACTGAACTCAATACTTTTTAAATCTCAAGCCACAGAGCATCTGCAAGCACATCCTGCCTCTAATAAACCATCTCGAATCTCAAAGACAGCTGTTTATTTTTAAACACCTTTTTATAAAATATATTTTACATGATATAGAGTAATTTTGTTTTGCTTCATTTGTTTATTTTTTAAACAGAGAGGGACAGTGACAGAGAGAGAGAAAGTATAAATTTTATTTAGTTTTTCATGTGGTCTTCATTGCTCATTGTGTACATGGTGCTGGGGTTCAAACCCATGTCCTTGTGCATGCCAGGCAAGTGCCACAACTGCTGAGCCACCGATCCAGCCCCTGATTTATCTTTTTATATTGCCCAGGCTGGCCTGGAAAACCTTGACCTCCAACAATCTTCCTTCTTCAGCCTCCTGAGTGCTGGGACTATGGGCTTGAAATATTTTTTTAAAAAGAGAGAGAGTGAGAGAGAGAAAGAGAGAGTCAATTTTATTTTTTCATCTGGGGTTTGTTTTTCTTCCACTTAGTTGTGTTTGTGGTGCTACAGATAACTTAAGTATGTACACATAAATGTTGTCATACAGACAATATTTTCTTAAGAGAAAGTCCAGTGGAAGGGATATTCTAGGCCAAATGATGGGTATGTTTAAAGCCAGATAGAGCAGAGAAAAGTGGTAGGGAAGTGGGTTGAGCATAGTGCTTACTTAGACACCCTGAAAATTTGATAATATAGAAATTAAAAATAGAGATTTTTATTGCAAAAAAAATAAAGCTACTATCCATGTTCCCAGCTTGTCCTCCAGGGCATCGCCCTCTTGCAGTTGGTTTGAGGATGTCCATTTCACCTCACCCTTGCCACACGGAGCCATTCATTACCAGTCTTGTTATTGTTTCCTCGCTGTTAGGTAGAAAAGGAATCATTAATAATTATTTTGTTTTTTAGTAAGGTTGAATTATGTTTTAAAATGGCCATTTATTTCATTTGTGACTTGTCTGCTCATGTCCTGTACACCAGTGCTTCTCAAATTTAATATGCACACAAATCACAGTCACCAGGGATCTTACTAAAATGCAGATTTTGATGCAGAAGGTCTGGGTGGGGCCCAAGAGCCTGTATTTCTGATCAACTCCCAGGTGATTCTAGTGCTGCTGGTCTGTGGCCCATGCATTGAGTCATAAGCCTGTATATTTTTTTCTTACTGGTCTGTAAGAGCATTATATATATTAATACCAGCACTTTGATACTAGTACTTTCCTGAGTTGTCACCTAACCTCATGATCAATTCCATATGTAGTCCAGAATGTGAACAGTTTTCTTTGTGACTTCTGCATGTCAAATCTCCTTACTCCCTGGTAACTTTGAATGACCACCTTTCCTCCTATGCCTTTTCCCCTTCACTTCCATGTTCTTGAATTGATTGCCACTGCCGTTCAGCCAGTAAGACAGTAGGACCAGAAAGATGCTCTGGCGCAAACCGGAGCAAAGCGAAGCGAGGAGCAAGGCTAGCAGGTGCTCAGTTCTGCTCTGTGCCTTTTCTACCACAGGCAACCAGCGCCCTTTATGAGGTGTTTGTGGGAAACAGGCTTCGAGCAGCTATGCTCCGACTCTTTCCTCAGCTGCTCATGACGCTGCTCATCCAGATTCACCACAGCATCGGCCTCACCATGTCTGATGTCGCCATCCCAAGCGGCCTGTACACAGAACAGGAAGTGTCGACAGAGGTCACACCTTTGTGGTACAGTCCATTATGATTTCATTATCAAGTACTGGGCACTGCGGTGGTCCCAACTGGGAGGGAGCAAATAGTCAGCAGCCCTCACGAGAGAGGTGATGAAGTGGCCAGGAGATGTTGTCTTTAATTTTCTTGGAACCAGGGTACGTTTGATTATGTGAGTCCAGATGCCCTGCAAAATGATGTGTGGTTTCATTCCAGCCCTTTGCTGATAAATCAGAGGCAAAGACAAGCAAACCAGCTTAAACTACCTTCAAACCTGTACTGATCCAGGGACATGACTCCTCGTTTCCGCTTTTTCGCATGGAGAGGGATCTTTAGTTCCCCTTTAAGGTGTCAGTAGAAATTTCTTAGTGCTGCTTGGGAACATGAATGTTGTTCAGATGAAGTGTTATGATGTGAAATATGTAAGAGCACCTTCTAGGAATCAGTCGACCCGAGTTATTGCTCTTGTTCACCCATTTAACAAGCTGTGTACCTGGAGCCAGTCTCTCTGTTGTTCTGGGCCTCAGCTTCCTTGTCTGTCAGGGAGCTCAGGCAAGGTGGTAGCTGAGGACCCTCCCAGCTTTGAGATTCTCTGATGCCTCATCCAGGATACCAGTTCAATGAGTAGTTTTTAAAAAGCAGTGAAGATAAGCATTTACATTCTATAACTCTCATCTCCATAAAGTTTTTTTTAAATTAGTGGGTATATATGTTTAGCATTCTAGATCATTTTTTTTTTTAAAGAGAGAGGGACAGTGAGAGAGACAGAGAAAGAGAGAAACAACTTTATTTAGTTTTTCACATGGCCTTGATTGCTCCAACACTTAGTTGTGTACTTGGTGCTGGGGTTTGAACTCGGGTCCTCATGCTTGCCAGGCAAGCGCCGAAACCACTGAGCCACCGCTCCAGCCCTCTAGATCATTTTTTAAGAGAGAGAGAGAGAGAAAGAGAGAATTGATCTTTTAATTTAGTTTTTCCATGTGGCTTTCATTACCCCGAAACTTCATTCTGTATGTGGTGCTGGGGGTTCTAACTCGTACTTGCACGTGCCAGGCAGGTGCCACAACCACTGAGCCACCGCCCCAGTCCCTAGATCGGTTTTTTTAAATCACAGATTTCCTTCCCAACTCCTGGGGAAACAAAGCCTAGCTAGCGGTCTCTTGGTGTGTGTGCTTCTCCTGCGTGTTGTGGGTGCACTGCAGTTGTGCGTAACAGTGGGGTTTGTTGTAGCATATTCATACCTGCAGATAACATGATTTGGTAGATTGTTATTACCCAATACTCCCACCTCCCTTCCATCCTCCCTTCTGCTGGGTCCCATCCTCTATTCTAGAGAATTTGTTTGAAGCCCTTTCAAGTTGTTAGAGCATCAAGAGTGTTTGGCAGCGCTCCAGGCTGGGCCCTCCCAGTGAGAGCAGAGTGACTGCCGGCGTATGTCCACAGGATCTCTTCTGGTCACCATTTCTGTTTGACTCAGCTTCGCTATGCAGGCTACAAAGGCTCTCCTCCTCAGAACATTGTGCTGGCAGGAATTCAACATCATGGAAAAGAACAAGGGATGGACTCTTCTGGAAGGAAAAGATTGCCATCTTCAGGGAATATCGCTCCTTGCCAAGTACGGCTCCCTGGTCCCACTCAGCTGCCTGCTCTAAGTCACCATTGCTTTCGCTGTTGTTTTCCCTGTTAGTCAGCAACTAAGACTGGACAACCTTCTCATAAGTCTGGGGCACTATCCAGACTG
Organism: Aplodontia rufa; assembly: GCA_004027875.1. Classification (NCBI taxonomy): domain Eukaryota; kingdom Metazoa; phylum Chordata; class Mammalia; order Rodentia; family Aplodontiidae; genus Aplodontia; species Aplodontia rufa. The sequence goes on from PVKS010016632.1 coordinate 23,842, forward strand.
CCAGGCAAATTTTTCTAAGGTCCTGGGCCTGCCATAGCCTCCTAAATCACTGACCCTGGGCACCAAGTCCAGAGGGCCCCGCCCTGGGAAAATGCCCTGGTGGGAGCATGGCTGAGGTCACTCTGTTGGGTTGTGTTCTGCAGTGCATTGCTGGAAAGAAATCACCTTCTGGCGCAGAAGGTCATGTACCTGTTAGTCCCTTTTCTTAACCGGGGGAACGACAAGCATAAACTCACATCTGCAGGCTTCTTCGTGGAGGTGAGACTCCTTCCCTGGTGCTGGGTTCGGGAAGTCCTGAGAGCAGCAGCGCCTGCCTTGCTTGGCCATTTCCAGCACAGTGGCAGGCAGGGGTGCATTTCGGGCGTGCAGCAGAAACAGTTTTCAGATGCAAGCCCACTGAAATGTGCTTCCGTGCCTTCATCAGTCGGTGCTCCTTCTGTATCTGCAGCCATCAGCATCTGCCTGTAGTGTGTGTGCTGTATCATTGTGATTTCAAAGGGAAATATTTGTTTTGGAGTTGGTGGGAAGGTAACTTTCTCCATGAAAATGGGCTTAAGGTCTTTCTGTGGCTGATTTTTTCAGCTTCTCCAGAGTCCTGTGGCCAGGAGACTGCCCAGTGCATACTCCACTGCCCGTCTGAGGGACTGGCTGCGTCATGGAAACAGCGCCTTCAGAATTATCGCCTTGAGGGGGCTGCGCAATCTCGTCAGATACCAGGAGATGGTAGGACGGCGCCACATCACTGATTTTTTTCATGTGGTCTTTGTTTTTCCTCCACTTAGTTGCATATGTGGTGCTGGGGATTGAACCCAGGTCCTCACACATGCCAGGAGCACTCTATCGCTGAGCCACCTCTCTAGCACCTATCCTTGATCCATGGTTCTTTTGTTTATTTGTTTATTTTTGTGGTGCGGGAGATCAATCCCAGGGCATGCATGTGAGACAAGTACTCTACCACTGAGCCACATCCCTAGCCCCAGATCACTAATTCTTTTTTTTTTTTTAAGAGAGAGGGACAGTGAGAGAGAGAGAGAGAAAGACAGAAACGACTTTATTTAGTTTTTCACATGGCCTTCGTTGCTCCAACACTTAGTTGTGTACGTGGTGCTGGGGTTTGAACCTGGGTCCTCGTGCTTGCCAGGCAAGCGCCGAAACCGCTGAGCCACCGCTCCAGCCCCAGATCACTAATTCTTAAGTCATAAATAGAACACCCCAAAAATGATACCCAAGGAACTGAAAAAAGCTTAAGAGGAAAATTGGGAAGCCTGAAGACAGAGGTAGGTGAAGTTCCTTCCCACCACTTCCTTTTTACCATTTGAATCTTACACCTAAGAATTATACTAGCACTAGAAAATCAGATCAGTGTTTTAAAGTTCAAGTCATACATGTTCATAATGTTTCAAACCCGCAATTTGTGTGGAGGTGCACTCATTATCATCACACCCTGGATGACATTCAGGTGTCCCTTATGCCTTGTGTCATGTTCTGTGGAGAAACTTGGATAGGCCATTGCTGTGCTGCCAAGATGCCTGTCACCTAAGACAGATCACTGACGTTCATGCTGGAACAGCTCATTTTCCATAGGCCTCGCTGGAGAACTAGGCCTCACTCAGAAGAGATGAGTAACCCAGGAGGCTTCAATTTTGTAACTCAAGTTCTATTTCTTTCATTTAAAAATGTGTACATACGGGGTTGGATCGGTGGCTCAGCGGGTACGGCACTTGCCCAGCATTCGGGAGCCCGCAAGTTCAAACCTCAGCACCACGTACACAACTAAGTGTCTGAGCAATGAAAGCCACGTGAAACACTAAATAAAGATTAATTCTCTCTGACTCTCTCTATCTCTCACTCACTCACTGTCCCTCTCTTTTAAAAAAAGTATATATACATATAAGCATCTGAAGTAAAAATGACAAAGGTTAATATATGGTTATTCTGATTGACTGGCTGCATTAATATTTATGCTTTAGTCCACTTACTTTTTAAATATATATGTTTTAAAACCCTGAGACTGCATCTTTTTAGGAATTTTAGAAGAGCAGAATCCCAATTCAGAATGGGAAGGTCCCTTAAGAGTCCTTAATAAAATTCTGCTGAATTCCCACCAAGGAATCTTGAAGACCATTTGGATACCTTCCATACTGGGAACTCACTGTGACCCCAAGTAACCATTCCACTTTCTCTCAGGGCTACTTCCCCTGTCCCTGGACTCTCGTCCTCTTGTGTCCTCTGAGGCAGCTCACAACACCTCCACCCGCTCCTCTTCATATCAGGCCTGCTACCACTGAGACAGGGCCTTAGTGCCACCTTAACACCTCCTCCTGGACTAGCCAGAGTTACAAATGCAAGAAACACCAGGCCCTGAGTGAAGGTGAGGGCCCTCCCTTTGCTACCAGATGACATGTGACAAGTGGTCACATGCTCTCTTTGGACACACAGAGAGAAGACATCAAGAGCCTGCTGCCATGCATCTTAGACACCTTATGTGATACCGATGGAAGGATTGTTTTGTTGGCCATCCAAACACTTCTGTGGTTCATCAAGACCATGGATTTCACTAACCTGGCTGCCATGATGAGGACCCTGTTCTCCTTATTTGGTGATGTAGGACAATAAGAGAGGAGGGACTTCCCTAGGGGGAGGGTAATTGGCATAATGGAGAGTAGAAGTTGGGATAATAATAAGTATATTCTGTCTTATATAGAATTTTTTACTTTCAGAGCACTTTTCAAAGCTCCCCTCTCAAGACCCTTCCCATGATGTTGGTAGGCCCAGTGTTATTGTTAGTTTTCAGAATAAAAAAATCTTGAGACACAGAAACTTGCCACCTTGCTTTATGGGATGGGGAAAGAGTTTATATAGGAGAAACCATTATCTTTGCTTTCACAGAACAATCAGGACTGAGTCAAGATGATGACTGTACTCGTGTCCTTGTTTCAAATCCCAAAGATTTTCCAAAAAGAAATACATGGAGCACAATGCTCAAATCTTTAGAACAGTAAAGCATGCTGGGATTTTGAATGTCAGTAAAGCAGCTTGTGTGAATGGTTAACTCCAGCAGCAGACACAAGCTTTGACGACAGCAGGGGGGACTTGCCACTTCCCACTTGTGGAGCGAGAAGTGGAGAGGAGCGCCAGCGGCAGGTCTGGCTGTCTCCACACGTGCCGCGACATAGCCGCTGTTAAGTCCAGCATTTCAGCCCCCTCGGTTCTTACACGCTGAGCATGAGCACGTTCAGTGAATTGCTTCCGTGTGGCTGCTGCCTTCGCAGGTGAGGCCGGATGTTCATCGTTTCTCCATGATCCTCTTCGGAGCCTCCGTACAGTCTGTGAAACACACAGATAAGAAGGCAGTGGAGAACCAAGTCCTGGACAGCTTGGTGCCACTTCTTCTGTACTCTCAGGATGAAAATGATGCCATAGCTGAGGTAATGCCTCCTGTCTACTGATCCCTGAGTAACTCTGAATCCTCAGTCAACTCTGAAAATAAGACCTAGACCTTCTGAGGGCAGGGACTTTGTGGTAGCGTCTCTGTTCTTCATTCCCTCTGACACAGTGCTGCATTTCAATTACTCAGTCTAAGCAAACTGCATGAAACTTTTACTCCTGTGCTTTATGCAGCCAACAGTGGCCCTGTGTGAGTAAGAATGATGCATGAGCCCTCCTTGGCGCTTCATCCCTATTTTCAGCCTAGCAGACTCCTAAACATGGCGCCCAAATGAACGAACTGATTTTGTTAATGACAATGATAATGTTCTATTGTCTTTCTTCTTTGATTTCAAGAACTGCCTCATGGCCTTGAGACAAATAACTTGGTTGGGGTTAGTCAATGAGAGTAGCAGCTGATAATCCGGAGAAGCTGTTACCTCTCTTAAATCTTCCAAGGGTTTTTGCCCCAAAGACTTGCAGATTTCCATCCCAGTGTTAACTGGGTGGTAGTAGGTGGGAGGTCGACACATCATTATCTTTAGTTCTGTCACACACATTAGGCGTTTGTCCAGTCTAAGGTGCTGTGACCACTAGTTGCAGCATCCCAGGGAGCTGGTTTAGACCGCAAGGATTCTGGAAGAATGCTGGGGCTCTCACCTCTGTGTGCTCCCCTTTAAGAAGTGAAGGTCAAGTTCACAAGTTCAGAAACCAGACGTTAAGATTAAGTTGGGCCCTAACAGCTTTTTGTGGGGAAAAGTTTATGGTTGTATAGCCATAATAGGAAACATTTCAGACCCCGGTAGGGAGTAAAGCAGAGCTTACCGACCTGGTGATGGGAAGTGTGACCTGTGACACTCACTGCTCTGCCAGCCCTTGGCAGTCAAGCAAGGCCTGGAACAGCCAGGGCTCTAGGCTTATTTCCCCTCAAACCTTGAACAACTTCTAGCCACTTCTCCAAAGCTCCTCAGATGGTAGTCTAAGCAGAGAGGGAGAGGTCTAACATAAATCGGGTTAGGAGTCACTGACACAGAGACCATAAGCTGCCTTCATGGCAAAAACAAAACAGGAATAAATTTATATCTGTCCTTAACTGAATTCTCTCAAAAATTGTCATCCTAAATTTTGTGTTTGTCATTCCCGCAGCAATATGTTCATGTTTTAAAATGTTATATGTTGTATTATTCTATACCTCTTTCATCAACTTCCTTTTTTTAAAAAAGAGAGAGGGGCAGTGAGAAAGATGGAAGAGAGACAGAAGGACTTAATTTTTATTTAGTTTTTTGTGTGGCTCATTGCTCCAACACTTAGTTGTGTACATGGTGCTGGGGTTTGAACCTGCATCCTCGCACATGCCGGGCAAGAAGTGCTGGAACAGCCAAGCCACTGTGCTGGCCCCAACTTCCTTTTTTTTTTTTTAGAGAGAATCTATTTTATTTAATTTTTTTCATCTGGTTGTGGTTTTTCTGACACTTAGTTGTGTATGTGGTGCTGGGGATAGAACCCAGGTCCTCACACTTGCCAGGCAAGGGCTTTACTTCTGAGCCACCACTCCAGTCCCAGCAAATTGCTTTTTTTGTTTAACATTGCGTTTGCCAGATTTGTCATGTTGTATAATTTACTTTCATAGAATTCCATCAGATGAGTAATCTATACATTAGCCCCTTCTCCTACGCCAGGACGTTTAGACATGAAATCATTCAAATCTTCATTATTTCAGTACTGGAATAAACATTCTTGTACATCTATCCTAAAGCACATGTCTGAGATTTTCTTGAATGCGTAAACCTAGAGGTGTATATCTGGGTATCTCTGGTTCACTAGGCTTTTACAAATTGCTAAACAAAGCAGAACTAAATTTTATTCCCATCAGTCCCCAAAGGAATTTTTATGCCTGGGATAAAGTACTTGGTTGGAGACTTACCAGAGGTGTCCTGTGGTCCATGGGCAGCATTCTGAGAACGGTGAGCTAGAGAAGAGCCCCACTTGCTAAATTCTGCTCAAGTATCTGGGTCAGGAAGAGATCACTACTCCAGAGTTCCTTCCAAACCAGATATGCCCCAAAGCTGGCACAGTCAGGAGTTGCACTTCCCTGTGTAGAGTGACAGAAAAATGATACAGGAACAACAGGTAGGGGTGAGAGCTGTGTCTCTAGAACACGGGAAGTGGGAATCCCTGCCCAAATCCATGCTCTGGGCTCCTGAGAAAAGCGATTTCTGGGTCCTCCCCATGACCCTGGAGGTTTTATGGATCCCCTTCAGGGACTGTTTGAGGAAGCTGGAAGAAGAGGGCAAGATTCTGCTTCCTTTCCGCCCCCCCCTCACTTCACACAGGGAAATTCTGAATTTATCAGTTTTTCATATTCAACGTTGGTGTCCGTTTTATTGAAGAAAGAGCACCTCTGCTTGAAAAATATTTGGAAGTACTGATGTGGGATCATCTTGTTCACAGGAGAGCAGGCGGGTCTTAACAATAAGTGCTCATTTTCTGAAGTGGAAGCTGCCCCAGGAAGTGTACTGCAAAGACCCCTTGTACATCAAACCCGTAGAAGCTGGAAAAATCTGCAGATTCTTCGTATGTGAGAAATAGTGGCTTTGTCTCTTGTACAACGCGCCGACATACTTAGTTTTTCTGACATGGTTTTTAATGGCAGAATGCAGCACACATCCCTTTTCACACCAGCAGTTGAGATCTGTGAAATGTTTTAGAACTCTGGATCCATTTTTCCATAGTTCCTTCCCAGCTGAGTCACAAATTCACTTTCTTTTACCACCCTTGCTCACAGAAAAGGCTGATGAACTCTTGGGAACTTACTAACTGGGTCTGGGGCTGCAAGGCCAGGCTGATGGTTCTGAAAATTCCGCGGGAGCGCAATTCAAATGACATTACACATTACCTACAAGGCTATCTCTAATCCTTCCTTTGAGATGGTAGATTGTCTTATTCCCCATGAGAGCATGTTTAGTGCACCCCAGACAACGGCTGCCACATGGGGGTGGCTGTGTGCATGATGACAGCATGCTATTGGCTATGGCACCTTTTTCTTCACAGCCTCAACAGAGCTCATCTAAGGGACAGGCTAGAGCCTGGGCAGCTCTGGAGGCCCATTGCTGGTTTTCTAGAAATTGATTGTAGAACTATCTGGATCCTAGGGACTGACTATTCCTAGGAATCTTCCACATGTCTAACCTGTTTAGAACCCAGTGGTCCCCTCTGATCTGACTTTCAGGGTAAAAGCCCCCAAGTTCTCTGGTGCCAGGATTTCTACTGCGGATTCTCTCTGACCTGAGGCCAGACCTATAGCCTGATGTACTAATGACACTATTTTCCAGTGGGGAAATTCAGCGCTCTTGATGGATGAGACTAGAAATTGTTCATGTTCATTCATAGACTCTATGAGAACAAATTCCTGTCCTCATTTATACTGTCTCTGAGGTGCCTGTCCCTGTGAGCAATCCATGAGAGGTACACCCATTCACCCCATAAAGAAACACATCCAATGTACAACAAGCCATTGAAACTGAGCTTTAACCTCCAGTTGCAAGCCAGTAAGGGAGATAAACCTGCGTAAATTAATAGAAACTCACAGTGGAGACAATGTGAGTCAAGAAAGGAGCACCCGCAAAATGCTCAGATCAGTATTAAGTCAGGCAGGGAAGTGGTCAGGGAAGAGATCAGGGTAGAGCTCAGAGAACAGAAAAGACTCAGATCAGGGACACTAGCATGGCTTAAAGGCATCACAAGTATGATTCTGGCATGAGTGAGTGTGGGCAAGGGATTTGCAGAGGACTTTAGCTCTGTACAGGGGCTTTTCTACTGTGGCACACTGTTCATATCCTCTGATAGCATTCCCTGTAGTTATATCAATCACTATTGACCCTGTCTCTGTGCCTGACATAGTCCCTGATCCTGGAAACTCTAGTGGGACTGATCGGAATAGTGTGGCTGCTTCATTGCTTTGTGCTCTTATTTTTTTCGACACATAGGGGAAAAAATGCAGAGGGAAAGTTAACATCCTAGCCCAAACTCTGAGGTACTCCAAGAATACAAAACTTCCCATCAGAAGAGCAGCAGTCTTATTTGTAGGTACAAAGAAAATTCTTTCATATCTATAGTCACTTTTATCCTGTACTTTCTCAAATTGTATTGTTGAGTATTTCCCTCCTTTATGAAGATGGCTTTGAAAATACTTTTGGAGAAAGAAGCTATGTTACTGATAAATACCAGGTGCTTGGAAGAGTCCAATTTTTAGAATTTGCCTAATTATCAAAAGGCCAGTTCTGGGGCTGGAAGTGGCTCAGTGGTTTCAACGCTTGCCTGGCAAGCATGAGGACCCGTGTTCAAACTCCAGCACCACATACACAACTAAGTGTTGGAGCAAGTAAGGCCATGTGAAAAACTAAATAAAGTTGTTTCTCTCTTTAAAAAAAAAAAAAGCCAATTCTGCCAGCTGCCTAGGTTTTTAATGATAATAACTCACTTTATCCTCTGTTTAGGGCTCTTATCAAAGTACCTAGATCACAGTGAGCTCATGATGAAGGGTACTGACTGGATACAGAATGGTAAGTGATAACACTTTTTGGATTGAGATACACCCATATTTTGGAAGATATCGAAGGCCATGACTATGGGCAGGCAGAGCTGAGTCTCTGGTATCCAAGGATCCTGACTTAGGCAGCAGTAAAACCATTGGTGACTTCAGCTGAATGGCAGTCTCACCCAGCCCAATTCCCCTTTAGGGAAGGATGTGACTCTGTTTGTAGGAAACCAGCTTAATGAGGTCTTAGGGTCAGCTCCTAAATTTTTCTGCCAGGAAATAGGACATTACCTAGAAATATAATCTTAGGAAATTGTGATGATACCTCACAAATACAGAGCTGGTTGGGCACTGTATTCCACAAACCGTCGTCCTATAAGGAACCACACTGGTGACAGAGGTGTTTCACAGTCATCTGAGGCAATCGCCATGCAAATGTTTCTGGAATTTTGGGGTGAGTGAAAGTTTTCTATAGTTGTACCACTCTGCAGGTTTAGCGCCCCAAGAATGATTTATTCCCACTTAAGAAGCAGTTTACTTCTTTTAAAGAGAGAGAGAGAGAGAAGGACAGTGAGAAGAGAGAGACAGAATCAATTTTTATTGAGTTTTTCACATGACTTTCATTGTGCTGACACTTAGTTGTGTACATGGGTTCTGGGGGTTTAAACCCGTGTACTCGCGCATGCCAGGCAAGCGCTGTAACCACCTTCTTAAGAAAATACCAAGAAATGCCAAATCTCAGAATCCAGAATATTTTCTTGAAAACCAAATTAAAATCTTGAACAATTCCCTACTTTCAAAGTAAAAATATATAAGTAGCCACATGTGGCGGCATACAGCAATGGTCCTAGCAACTTATGAAGCTAAGGTAGAAGGATCACAAGTTTAAGGACAGCCTCAGCGTTTTAGTGAGATCCTCAGCAACTTAGAGAGACCAAGTCTCAAAATTTAGAAAATCAAAAAGACTGGGGATGTAGCTCAGTGGTAAAGCACCCCTGGGTTCAATTCCCAGTATAAAAAAATAAAACAGGGGGCTGGAGCAGTAGCTCAGCAGTTAAGGTGCTTGCCTGCATGTGTGAGGACCTGGGTTCAAACCCCAGCACCACATACACAACAAAGTGTCAGAGAAACAAAGACCAGATGAAAAGTAAAACACACACACACACACACACATGCATACATTTTAAACAGCTCAAGGCTAAAGCTTATTCAAGAAAGATCATGCCGCTTTTCTCTAAGGTTTCCCATTTTTTCATAAATATCAGAAAGTAAGAAGGAAGGAATAAGTCATGCAGATTATTCCATGCAGTAGGATTCTAGATGGGATTCTATCCATTATCTCAAAAATTATTTTAAATCTAAAACATTGGAGAACCAAAGTTCCTTTTCCCTTCAAAAGTTAATTATAGGGCTGGAGCGGTGGCTCAGCAGGTACGACCCTTGCCTGTCATGCACTAGGACCCTGGTTCAAACCCCAGCACCACATACACAACTAAGTGTTGGAGTAACAAAAACCAGATGGAAAACTAAATAAAACTGATTCTTTCTCCCCCCACCCCACTGTCCATCTCTCTCTTTAAAACAATGTTAATTATATAGAAGCTTTAGAGTATGTATATGTTATATACTTATTAATAATTAAACTTCTGATTTAATTATTAAGATTAAACTATATGAAATTATTAAATTGTAGATCAAAAAGAGTCTAATATCAGCAAATTCATGTGGCTTAGCCTAATGGAATAATCCATATTCCTCCTTCCCTTGGCTTATCTACCTTAGAAATAGAATATTCAGCAGGGAATGGTAGCATATGCCTGTCATCCCAGCTTCTCAGGAGACTGAGGCAAGAGGCTCACTTGAGCCCATAAATTCAAGATCAGCCTGGGCAACATAGGCAAGACCTCATCTCAAAAAAAAGACAAAGAAAAAAATTGGATATTCCAATATTCTTTTTAACAAGTTTCTGTCATTAATCAGTGGTAATTTTAGAGTTAAATTTAAACATAAAAAAGCAACAAGAATTTAAACATCAGTTTAAACTGATTTCATGACAAAATAAATTTCAGTTCTTTGGTATTTAAAAACTGACTTCTGCTCTTCGTGTGTTCTTTCAAACATGTAGATACAGATCTAAGTGCAAAATTTTTAAGAAACTAAAGAAAAGTGCAATCTGCCATTTTGGAAATAAACATGATGAATTTAAAAGCTAAAATGGTACTTTAAGGCATAAACCATAAAGAGGACTTAACATTTTTGAGACCCTGGAGAATTAGACATTAAAAGTGTCGGGGGAGGGGGGCTGTTAAGGCGGTTAAGGCGCTTGCCCAGCATGCACAAGTACAAGGGTTCAAACCCTAGCACCCATGTACACAACTAAGTGTCACAGTAATGAAAGCTATGTGAAAAAACTCAATAAAAATTGATTCTCTCTGTCTCTCTCTCTCTCTCTCTCTCTCTCTCCCTCTCACTGTCCTTCTCTCTTAAAAAAAGAAAAAAAAATTGTCTGGGGGCACCATGGTACACATTTGTAATCCCAGTGACTTGGGAGAATGAGGCAGAAGGATCACCAGTTCAAGAGTAGCTTGGGAGGGCTGGAGCGGTGGCTTGGCAGTTACAGCACTTGCCCAGCATGCGCAAGTACACGGGTTCAAATCCCAGCACCCACGTACACAAGTAAGTGTCAGAGCAATGAAAGCCATGTGTCAGAGCAATGAAAGCCATGTGAAAAACTCAATAAAAATTGATTCTCTCTCTTTCTCTCTCTCTCTCTGTCTCTCTCACTCACTGTCCTTCTCTCTTTATTAAAAAAAAAAAAAAAAAAGAGTAGTTCGGACAATTTAGTGAGACCCCATTTGAAAATAAAAAGAGCTGGAGAGATGGCTCAGCGGTTGAGTGCTTCCCTGGCATGCACAAGAACCTGGGTTCAAACCCCAGCACCACATAGACGACTAAGTGTTGGAGAAACGAAGGCCAGATGAAAAAATAAGTAAAAATTGATTTTTTCACTCTCCATCTCATTTTTAAAAAATTAAATAAAAATAAAAAGAGAGCCTTTTCTAAATAAATATCAAGAGCAAATCCACAAAATAGAAGAATGCTTTATAGGTCTACATAATTTTTTGTTTGCGATACTGGGATTGAACCCAGGGCTGTCTAGAACTGAGCTATATCCCCAACCCTATTTTTTATTTTGAGACAGAGCCTCCCTAATTTTCTGGGGGTCTCACTAAGTAGCTGGGGCTGAACTTGATCTTCCTGCCTCAGCCTTCCAGGTCCCTGGGAGTATGGGTGTGTACCACCACACCTGGCCGCTTAAAAATTTTAAAACTGACTTAAAAAAAAAAAGAAACAGAAAAAACTGAAAAGCAATTAATAATTTATAGGTAAATATAACGTGAAAAAGTGTTAACACCCAGGGTTGGGGATTTAGCTCAGTGGCAGGGTGCTTGCCTAGCATGCACAAGGCCCCAAATTTGGTTCTCAGCCCTGGGAAAAAAAAAAAGTTAACACCCTTAAAACAAATCTGTAAATTCATAAAAGTAGCCCACAAAATGAATCCATAGTTCATAGAGGAATTACAAATGCCCAATAAATGAAAAATATTTGATATTACTAGTAATCAGATGTTTGCAAAATAAAAAAGGGATGCCCATGTGTGCTTTTTGTCAGTAATAATCAACATGGATATGCTAAGGGAAACTGATATTATCAGATACTATGTATGCTTATATGAACAAATTGTTCAGCTTTTTAAAAGTTTGATAATATGTATCAAAATCCTATAAAATAAGCATATACTTTGGCTTACCAATCCTACTTCTAGGACTGTAACTTATGAAAATAAATAATTACTGAAAGGTTCATTTCAGTATTATTTAGAATAGCAGAAATGGGAAGCATTCTAGATTAGAAAAGATTGGGAATTAGTTAAATCATAGAATACCCACATTGTGGAATCATATATAGCCATAAAAATATTATAGAAGGATTTTTAAATGACTAAAATAATGATTAGATATTTTTATTTATTTTTTCCAACAGAGAGAGAGAGGGAGAGAAAGAGAGTCAATTTTATTTATTTTTTCATCTGGTTTTTGGGTTTTGTTTTTCTGACACGTAGTTGTGTATGTGGTGCTGGGGTTGAAATCCAGGTCCTTGTTCATACTAGTGCTCTACCACTGAGCCAGCTCTTCAGCCCCCATGATTAGATATTTTTAAATGAGACAATTACAGGCTCATACAGTTGCATTTGGAGAAAAAGAATTAAAACATACATATATAAATAAATGCATAGAAAATAAACCAGAGAAATATATACTCAAGTAATAGTGGTTATCTCTGGGTGGTAGGATAATGCATAACTTTCATTTTCTTCTAGTGCTTACATAATTTGCCTAATTTTTGTACACAATAAATGTGTATCTCTTTTGCAATAAGAAAGTATAAAAAGCAAAAATTTGGGTTGGGAATTTAGCTCGGTGGCAGAGCGCTTGCCTAGCACCTGCAAGGCCCCAAGATCCATCCTCAGCCCTAAAAAAAATATAAATTAATTTTAAAAAAGCAAAAATGTAAGAAAATATTAAAAAGGATGCAGGGACCTGAGTTCAATTCCTGGCACCACAAAAGAGAGAGAGAGAGAAGAGGAAAAGAAAAGAAAAGAAAATATTAAAAGAGAATAATGATTTAAGAGTTACATTTAGGAGTTAGGGATTTAGCTCAGTGGCAGAGCACTTGCCTAGCTCACACAAGGCCCTAAGTTCAGTCTTTGGCCTTTAAAAAAAGAGTTACATTTAGGCTGGGCGTAGTGGTGCACACCTATAATCCCAGTGGTTTAGGAAGCGGAGGCAGGAGGATTGTACATTCAAAGCCAGCCTTAGCATCATCGTGAGGCCCTAAGCAACTTAGCAAGCTCAGTGTTATGTGCACCTGGGTTTAATCCTGGTACCCCTCAAAAAAACAACAAAGAAAGAGTTACACTTAGGACTCAGGAACTAACACATGAGACATGGCTTGGAAGGTCCAGATAAATTGACTTTAGGCAAACTACTTAGAGTATGAGTATTGCAGAGCAGTAAAATATGAACACTCAGCAACATAGGTTTTTTAGGTCTGAATTGGAATCGACCCACCAACGTGCAAACTTTAGACAGCATCTGGCCTTTTATTCCGGCTACCGTGGTCACAGAGGCTGTTTGGTGTTTAGGGCAGAGCTCAATTCTAGAGACAACCTCGAGGGGCTTTCACTTCCAGCCTTGGTTTTCTTGCCATTTAGATCTGAAAGAGATGCTGTATGATCCTGAGCCTTCTCTGCGCATCGTCACCTCCCAGGCCTTGTTCCGAGTCCAGAGGGCAGAGGCTGACCCAGAACCCGAGCAGACTGTTTGCTGGTTGAGGAAGCTCATGGGCTGCTTCCCTACCTAGAAATGCCAGGTAAACGCTTCCTTTCAGAAGTTGTTCAAGCGACTTAACACCCCCCCAACACACAGACTTGAGCGATGCCTATGTGAAGCCACTGCCACCCATTTAATTACCTCCAGCACGGTTTTGTTTTGTTTGCTTTTGTTTTTGTTTTTTCACTGTCAACACCTTCAAGTAATTAGATTGCATAGTCCTAATTTAAATTGTGCAGGTCTTGGTTTAAATTTTCAGATATAGTGAATAATAAGTTGTTGAGGTGGGCCAGAACATCCATAAAGTTCTAGTCATGATAAACAGGTCTAGGAGCATTTCAGAAAGAGATTCCTTTGAAGGTAAATGGATGGCAATGGAAGAAATCATGCTGAGCAAAGTTAGCCAAACCCAGAGAGTCAAGGGTTGAATATTTTCCCTCATTTGTGGAGGCTGGAGCTAACCCCAGCCTTGGGTGAAAGATGGTCAACTTCAAGTATTAGATCCAAACAGGCGAAGCAACACATAAGCTAGGGCAACCTAGTGAGGACAGGGAGGGGTCTAGGGAAACAATCAACAATGTGGCATAATCTTCACACCCCTGAGAATACTTATGCAATCATTTAATTCTGGAAAAATCACAATCTAAGCATTTTATATTGCTTGTAGGGGCAAAATATAGAAGAATCAAGAGACTGGGGTATGGGCGATATGGGGGTAATTGTGGTTTAAGAACAAATGCATATCATATTGTTACTTTATATGCTTTTATGATTGTATAATAACTCAACTCCTTAATAAATGTTTTTTTAAAAAAAGAGAGTTTCTAGCAGGGCACAGTGATGCATGCCTGTAATCCCAGCAGCTTGGGAGGCTGAGGCAAGAGGATGGCAAGTTCAAGGCCAGCCTCAGTGACTTAGCAAGGTCCTTAGCAATCTCAAAATAAAAATAGAAAGGGCTTGGGTTGTAGCTTAATGGTGGAGAGCCCCTGGGTTCAATCCCCAGTACCAAAAACATAAGAAATAAATAAATAAAATAGAGAAATTCCAGGGCTTAGGGTATGGTTCAATGGAAGAGTGCATGCTCAGCATGCAGGAAAATACAGGAACATGCACAAGGTCCTAGGTTCAATCCCCAGTACCAAAAATATAAAAAATAAAATGTTGCACTTTTAATATTGTAGGCTGTTTTGGTAAGGCTAGTTGTCAATGATCTTAAGAATGAAATGCCATTCCATTTTTATAGGTTCACATTTAACAATGCATTTTTATAAAATCCTTATGGCTTTTCTCTTTCCTTCAAATTTCTCTTAAAATTCTTCAAGCAGGGGCTGGAGCAGTGGCTCAGTGATTACAGCACTTGCCTGGCATGCACGAGGATGCAGGTTTGAACCCTAGCACCACATACACAGCGAAGTGTTGGAGCAACAAAAGCCACATGAAAAACTAAATAAAATTGATTCTCTCTCTCTCTCACACTGTCCTTCTCTCTTTTAAAAGAAATAAAATAAAATCCTTCAAGCAGGCCACATATGGTGGTGCACACCTGTAATCCCAGCTACTTGAGAGACTAAGGCAGGAGGATCCTAAGGCCAGCCTGGGCAATTTAACAAGACTGTGTCTCAAAAAGTTTTTTAAGGGCTGGGCATATAGCTCTGTGGCAGACTCCCATACTCTCCCCCAAAAAACAGAACAAGAACTTGAAGCAATAAAAAATTTCTTAAGATGTCCAGTGCTAAATCTATCCCAATTTCACTCCTTACTTTCCTCTTTTCCCTGTTTTTCCGATTTCCTCTCGTACAACTGCTGTCAGATCCTGAAATGGCTCTAGGATAGAAACTGTTGTTGTTTGGTACCCACTGCCTTCTAAAAGCATAGGCGGAGAAAATTTTCTTATAAGCAGAAATCTTCTAAGAAAGCTATTAGTTCTTCTTAGGTGAATGCCTTAATAAGCCACATGTGGAAGGGTAGGGAATCCCAAAGGGGCATGATTAGGAATGGTCTCTATTAGGTGAATTCCCAGGGTCTTGTTATTTGATGAATATGACGAGAGAGCCAGAGCTGACCTATCTAAGGGCACAGGAGAGACTTCTTGGAGGTGGTGTGGAAAAGAGGAAATGTGACAATTGGCAGATGATGAAGATATGCATTCAAAAGTGAACTGCAGGGGGTGGAGCAGTGGCTCAGTGGTTACAGCGCTTGCCTTGCATGCGTGAGTATGCGGGTTCAAAAGCCAGCACCATGTACACAAAGAAGTGTCACAGCAACAAAGGCCACACGAAAAACTGCTTCTCTCTCTCTCTCACTTTCCCTCTCTCTTTAAAAAAGAAAAAAAGCGAAGTGCATAATTTTTGCTGCGCGGTGAGCTCTACTTCCAACCCATCCCTCTGCCAGGGCGTCTTGAGGAACAAATTTCTCCATGATTCATAGTGAGTTGGATCAGTTTTGAGGGATGCCAGTGTGCCTCGTGTGGCTTCAGGGGGTCACTGCCCAAGAGGTCTTTGTATCTGGGCACCAGAAGGTGCTCTGAGCTAAAATGCAGGCTCCACTTGCTTTTTTTTTCTTTCATCTGATTTTTATTTTTCCTTTATTTACTTGTGTATATGGTGCTGGGATGGATGAGTAGGTAGAGCAAGTGCTCTTATTACTGGGCCACCTCTCCAGTCCTTCCCCCAACTCAGTTGCTTTTGATGGGTTAAATCTTCACCCTCAAGGAGAGCCATGAGTCCACCTCGAGGCTGGTCACTAGATGATAAATGTCAGTGCAGAGAGCACATTGAAGTCCGTACATCCCTCGTTGTATTCTTCTTGGTCTCATTATGTGCAACTAACTCCCTACTTTTGAACTAGTCCATTTTCTGGATCATCCAATAAAAATGAATAACCCTGAGTGCTTATGAGCCTAGCTCTTAAGTACTTTATATGATTAGCTCTTTCAGTTCTTGTAACCTCTTCACCTATTATTATCTCCATGTTGCCGGTAGAGGAGCTGTGGAATCAGACATGAAAGTGGCTTATCCAAGGTTACATAACTAATAAACAGCACAGCCAGGATACAAACCCAAGTGGTCTGGCTCAGAGCTCCCATCCTTGACTGGTCTCCTCTGTTCTTCAATCTGTTCTTTCTCCCTTGAACAGAAATAGATGCAGATCTACTCTAGAAATAATCTCAGTTGCGGAGCTCGTGCTCCAAACTAACTCATGTAATAGAACAAATGTTGTAGTTATTATCAAATTCATCAAACACAAAGGTTGAACACTTTTTGCCCAAAAGTTAGTGTACCATATTTTATTTTTTATTTGGATAGCACATACACCCTATACTATGAAGAAAGAGGAGTTGGAAAAAAAGTGGTGGTTATTTTTTAACATCTTCTGAGTCCTTGGTTTCTATTCCAGTCTCACAGGAGAAATAGACCTCCAATGACTGGAATATACTTGTCTTTTGATTTTTTTTTTAATTTAAAAATGAAGGAAGGAATTTCCTTTTCAAATCTAAAACATAAGGGGCTTGTGGTTTCAGAGGCTGGGTTTAAGATGCAGTTTTAGTCTCTAATGATGTGAGAGACTAAGCAAATCCTTTTTCTCTGCTGATATTTATGCCCCTTTCTCTCCAGGTGGACTTTTACTTTCTGAGTAATACCACCAACAGGGAGTAGCAAGTGCAACAATGTTTATTCTACTTTATTTGTGCTTCATTATGCTAAAATTCACAGAGAGAAGCATCCATTAAGAGACTGAGGACTGCTCTCTACTGACCTACTTCAGCAACTGAGAAGGCCTGAGAAGTACCTAACAGTAATCATATTACCAAGTCTATTGAATCCAGAGAGTTCCATTATTTCCATATAAAGCTCTCCTCAGAGACAGGTTTATGTTTTCATGAATTTTCAAAAATATAAAAAAATGGGCTGGAGTGGTGATTCAGTTGGCATGCGCAAGTACATGGGTTCAAACCCCAGCACCACATACACAACGAAGTGTTGGAGCAATGAGGGCCACGTGAAAAACTAAATAAAATTGATTTTCTCTTTCTCTCTCTCTCTCTCACTATCCCCCTCTCTCTTAAAAAATATACAAAATAAAAATTATTGGACATTTTATTTTGTTATGCTGAAATAAAAATTCAATATAGTAGAATGTCATTTTGGTTTTATTTGCATCATACACTATTAAAATATATTCTTCGTTATCACTGACCCATCTATGTCTTTATTATTTCATATTCTCAATTTTTTACAAGAGTTTTGTTTTCCTCTTTATACTAAGATATCTATTTTATTAAAAAATAACCTTTTCCCTCTTGTTGAACATTTAAACTGCCATGTAAATGAAAGATGGGGTTGGGGAGGGGGAGACTGTCAGGCACTAGTCCTGGCAAGTAAGACCACACTAGGTAAAATTGTAAAATAATTCAGTCTCTCTGCCCCTTCTAACTTCCCGCCCTCCTTTTCCCACCTTCTAGTCTCCAAGCTCCTTTTCCTGTCCCTCCCTCTCAGGAAAGGATCTAATGAACTGGTTGCAAGGTGTACGTGATTAATAATGTAAGCCTTAATGAAGTTACACCTCCAGGAATTTTTGCTTTTAAGCAAGAGTTTTTAAGTCAAAGGCACGAACCTCTACTGAGAAATTTTAAGTATTACTGAGCAGAACAGAGAGAAGGAGGACTTCAGAGGTAGGGTTGGAGGCAAGAGTGGGAAAGGGAGATTTTTCCTGTTTCCTACCTCTCCTAAATCCTATTCAGAAGCAGAGGAAGAGGAGGAGACAGAAAGGATAGTTAACAGCTACCTCATAGTATGTAGAACAAAAAAGGAAGTAATGGATTCTATCCGTGCTGGGAAACCGTGATGAATCCCCAGCTCGTAGGGTGACCTCCCTTATTTAAACACCATCGCCTGTCACCAAATGATTCTCTTAGGCCATCTAAACTTACCTGATGTCCCAGGAGAACACTGGTTTAAGATGCCTCCTTCCAGGACAGGGGTTGTGGATCACTGGTAGAGCACTAACCTAGATGCACCAGGCCCTGATTTCAATCCCCAGTGCAGCACGTGCACCCACACCATACATGGCTCCTGTTGTTAGGACCCATTAAAGTTGAGATGAAACTAAAAGCTACTGGCACCAGGTATCTCCTACTAGCTCAGAAAGGAGTATTCTTTAATAACACAAGTGCACTGAGGTAACTTTTGACCACTATTGACCCCAATGCCCACATTAACATGGGATTGACTTGTAGATGAAGCCTCCCTAAATAGGATGGCCACCATGACAGTTCTGGAGAGGACCAACTAAGTAAAAAACTCCACTGCCTAGACATACCCCCATATCTTTAACTATTTGATATTTTTACCCCCCAGGGCTGAGGATGGAACTCAGGACCTTGTGCGTGCTAGGCAAGCGCTCTGCCACTGAGCTAAATCCCCAACCCCCTAACTATTTGATATTTGATAAAGAGGGCAAAAGCATAGTGTGGAAGAAAGATAGCCTGTTCAACAAATGGTGTTGGACAAATTGGACAGCCATGTATAGACAACTGAAGCTGGATCCTTATCTTTTGCCCTGCACAAAAATTAAATCAAAATGTGTCCAAGATCTGGATATTAAACCAACAACTTTAAACTTACTAGAAAAAAAAGTAGGGTCAACACTACAGGACTTAGGAGTCAGCGGGGCCTTTGTTAACAAAACTCCCATGGCTCAAGCAGTAAAGTCAAGAATAAATGAGTGGGATGCAATTAAACTAAAAAGTTTTTGCACAGCTAAAGATTTAGTCACGAGCATCAAGAGAGAACCTACAGAATGGGAGAAAACCTTTGCCTGCTACACCTCGGACAAAGGGCTAATATCTAGAATAGATAAAGAACTAAAAAAGCTAAACACCAAAATCACAAATAATCCAATCAATAAATGGGCTACGGATCTAAAAAGAAAATTCTCACTGGAGGAAATCTCATATATGAGAAAATGCTCTACTTCATTAGCTATAAGGGAAATGCAAATCAAGACTTCAATGAGATTCCACCTCACTCCTGTTAGAGTGGCAAAAATGAAAAATTTGAACAACAACAGATGCTGGAGGGGCTGTGGGAAAAGAGGAACACTGTCACAATGCTGGTGGGACTGCAAACTGGTTCAGTCACTCTGGAAAGCAGTGTGGAGACTCCTCAAAAAATTAGGGATGGAACCACCTTATGACTCAGCTATCCCACTCCTGGGTATTTTCCCAAAAGAGTTAAAATCAACGTATTATAGTGATGTGCCTTCATCAATGTTTATAGCAGCTCAATTTACTATAGCTAGACTATGGAACCAACCAGATGCCCCTCACTCGACGAGTGGATACAAAAACTTTGG
>PVKS010016633.1:0-43530 GCA_004027875.1 Aplodontia rufa
TTGGTTGTGGGTGTTGGTGTGCATATTGGTTATGGATATCGGTGTGGATATTGGTGTGGATATTGGTTGTGGGTATTGGTTGTGGATGTTGGTGTGCATATTGGTTATGGATATCGGTGTGGATATTGGTTGTGGGTATTGGTTGTGGATGTTGGTTGTGCATATTGGTGTGCATATTGGTATGTGGTTTTCTTGCTGTATCCTTTTCTGCTTTTGCTGTCAGAGTAATGGTAGCCTTGTCAAATGGGTTTGGAAGCATTCCTCTTCAGGTTTTGGAATGGTTTGAGTAGAATTGCTATTAGTTCTTTAAATGTTTGCTGAGTTCAGCTGTGAAACCATGTGGTTGTAGGGTTTCTTTGAAAGGAGACTTTGTATAACTGACTTCCTCTTGTTCCTGATAACTTGAAAGTGCACAGGACTGAGTCAGTGCAGAGTCTCCATGTTCCTCACCCTGAGATGAGGGCTGCTGTTGCATGCCTGCCTCCTTCCACTGTGCTTCTGGAATGCCCTGACCCCTTCTTCTCTTGTGCTGAGCCTGTGTACCTGCTGTCCTCCTGAGGCCTTGGTGCCCTTGGCCTGGCCTGACTTTTGGCCCCCTCCCTTTCACACCCTGGGCCCCATCTGATTTCCAGCTTCCAGTGCATTGATTGTTTACCTTCCCTTTTTATCTTTTATTTGATGAAATCCAAGTTTGACTTTGATGATTGTGCTTTGGTGTCCTGAGGTCACTTTTGCATAACCCTGGTGCAAAAAGATTTTTATTTTATGATGTGTTTTTATGTTTCCTCCTAGAAGTTGTTTAGTTTTGGGATTTACATTTGTACATATCCATTTGGAGTAAATTTTTGCATGTGGTGCAGAGCATGGGTTCAAGGTCTTTATCCTGCATGTGGATTTTTAGTCCCTGCAGTCTCTCTCATCGGATTGTTTGCCTGCCTTTATTTTCATGCCCTGTTTTTCTGATTGCTATTGCTTTTGAGACAGAGTATTGGTCCTCCAACTTTGTTCTTCATTTTCAGAGTCCTTTGGGTTAGCCTCATGATTATTCTGCATAACTTCTAGATGTAGCTTGTCAATCTACAGAAAAACCTTTTGGACTTGTGATTGGAGAATTAACATCTTAATAATCCTGAGCCTTTTGATCCATGAGCAAGATCTCTCTCTCCCTTTAGTTAGACTTTTACAATTCCTCTCAGCAATGTTTTGTTGTTATTTTCAGGGATAGTTGTCATCTTCAGGTCTGCCTTTAAGATTTTCTTTTGGTCAAGGGGTTTGAACATTTGATCATAATGTTCCTTGGTGTGATTTTCTTCTTGCTTCTGGTGCTTAGAGTTCATTTGCTTCTTGAATTGTGAGTTGGAGTTTTCATTAATGTGGATAGTTCTTTCTTCTGGTGTTGATTGTGCCCTTCCATTTTTGAGGACTCCTGTCAGATCTGTGTCAGGCTGATTGAGGTCCTCACACAGCTCGTGTTGTTTTTCCAGGTGTCTTTGAACTCTCCTCAATCTTTGTAGTTTTCATGTCTGGTAGTTTGATTTGGGTGTTTTCTTTCATCCTCCATTCCTCCAACTTCCTGAGTGTGTGGGATGCAGTTTAGTGGTGTTCTCACATCCTTACTGCGGCAGTGGTCAGTGTGACGGGACTGTTACTCTCCTTATGTGGATCATGGTTCTTGCTTTTTTGCTTGCAGTCTTTGTGCGTTTTACCCTTTGGGTGGTGGATATTTTTACATTCCTGTATACATTCTTGAGCATTTTTCTGGGAAGGTGTTAGGTTACATGTGCAGTCTTATCCTTTCAGGTCTTGAATTTTTGGATCATCAGATAAATCTAGAACATCCTTGTAAATTATTTCCCATGTGAGGCCAGGCTTCCCAGATATTCTGCTGGGGACTGTGTTCTGCGTGACACAGTGCTTTGAGACTACTAGCACTGTACTCCATGAGCCTCGCTCCCCATTGCCCTCTTCTTTGGACACTTGACTTTTCTCATAAACATGTCCAAGCATGTTCTGTTTTTAGGACTTAGGGCCTGGTGCTCTGATGTGGCTACCTGCTCATGGCTGCCTCCATCCCCCTTGCTTCCTGACTCAAGAGCACCCTTTTCTGTGCATCCTCTCCTAACCCTGTTACTGTGTCCACCTGTCCACCAGCACCCTGGTCCCTGTGCTCTGGATTCGTCTTTTTCCAGAGTGTTTCCCATCTCCCAGTGTGCCAAGCAGCCATGTAGACTAGTGTGGTGAACAACATAAACAGCAAGGGGTTAACAACCCTCAGGCCTGTCAGTGCTTGCTTACGTCCTGTCTGTGTCTGTCTGTCTGTCTGTCTGTCTCTCTCTCTCTCTCTCTCTCTCTCAGTACACAGACCGAGAGGAAATAGAAAGGACAGCTGGACCTAGGCAGTAAACATATGTTCTCTTTTATTATTTTGACCATCTCAGTTAAGAATCTCCCTCTCTCCTTCTCTCCCTTCCTTCCATGTTTTTGTTGTGCTGATTGATTCCTGGTTATTCATACATATACGTACGTGTGTGTGTGTGTGTGTGTGTGTGTGAGAGAGAGAGAGAGAGAGAGAGAGAGATGTAAAAACACACACGCACACTGGTTTATTCTTTTCTCATTTTTAGCAGTTTTTATAGTAGTTATTTTTCCCCTGCCTTGTCTTTTGAGGGTTAGGGCTTTTGCTTTGCTCATTTTTATTTTTGTTTTGTTTCTCTTTTGCTCCATTTTTCATCCTGCTACTATCCAAATTCTCTTGTACTTTCTTTTTCTCTCTTTATTTTATTTTTCCTATTTTTCTCTCCTTCCTTATAAGCAGCAGTTGCCACATCTCTTCATTCTCTGTTCACATTTTGAACATTGTAAATTTTCTTTGAACTTCCAATCACATTTTCCCTTCTCTTAACTACATTTTTGCCATTGTTCAGAAATAATGAGTGTATGTAACTCCTGCCCCCATCTTCATGTTGTTGCAACTATTTGCTGTGGATGACATAGTTGCTAACTGTTGTTTGCTTTAACATGAGATCTAGTTCATAGTTATGAGTTGTTTCTGCTGTTGACAGTTGCTGACCCCACCATCCCTGATTTTTTTGTGTGTGTGGTAAATTAATGTCGTAGCTGTCATAGTGGGAAATGGGTATTTGTTTTAATGCTGTTTATTGTTTCCATCAGTTGTTACTCTTGTTTGTTTCCCTCTATTTTCTGTGGTGCTAGGGACCTACAGGGACATTATATAGATTCATAGGGTAGAGACGCTGCTGCTGAAACTAAACTTAGCTGAAATACTTCCCAATGAATGCCTAAAACCCAACTTAGGAATATAAGAAATATAAAGAAACAAGGTGACATGACACCTCCTAAAGTTTATAATGCACCAGCAAGTGACCCCAAAGACATTGCAGTGAATGAAATGCTGGATGAGGGATTCAGAAGAACGATCATAAAGCAATCAAGGAATCCCAAAGAACACAGAAAATCTACTGACTGAATTAAGGAAGGGAGAAGAGAATACAAATCAGAAATTCAGTAAGGAGATAGAGATATTAACAAGTAACCAAACAAATCTTAGAAATGAAATACACAAAAAATGAAATATAATTTTTAGTTGTCTTTTTTTTTTTTTAAGAGAATACTATGCTGAAGATAGAATCCTAGAGCTGGAAGGCGAAGCATCCAACCTTAAATATTTAGACAATATTAAAGAAAATGAATACCTATAATCAGAATTTACAAGAAAAGTGAGACAATATTACTAGACCAACTTTAAGAATATTTGTTATTGAGGAGAGTTGTGGGATGCAAGTTAATAGGATCGATAACTTCTGTATGGAAATAATAGCAGAGAATTTTCTAGACCTGAGATGGCCATCC
Organism: Aplodontia rufa; assembly: GCA_004027875.1. Lineage (NCBI taxonomy): Eukaryota > Metazoa > Chordata > Mammalia > Rodentia > Aplodontiidae > Aplodontia > Aplodontia rufa. The sequence goes on from PVKS010016633.1 coordinate 3,871, forward strand.
AGGTACAGGACACATTCCAAACCTATAATAGACAAAATGAAAAAAGAATCTCTCCACATATTATTATTAAACTGTCTAATGTACAGAAAAAGAACATAGTTTTAAAACCCTCAAGTGAAAAGATCACATTTAGGAGCAAGGCAGTCAACATCACTTCAGGTTTCTCATCCTAATCGCTGAATTCCAGGAGGGTTTGAAATAATGTGTAGTCCTGAAAGACAATAACTGTCAACCAGGCTATGTCCAGGAAAGTTATCCTTGAAAATCAAAGAAGAAATAAAAACCTTGCAAGATAAGTAGGAACTAAAAAAATTCATCCAAACACTAATTTGGCAGTATAGAATATCTTAAATAAATGCTTCACACGGAAGAAGAAAAAACGCATGAGCTCAAAAATCAACAATTCACATTTGAAGAGTAGCTAATCATATGAGAAACTGAACCACATTTAACATTAGAAATAAGTCAAAATGGTAGGAATTAATATCTTTCTATAATAACATTGAGTATAAATGGTCTTATCTCTCTGAAAAGCATAGGGTGGGGGCTGGAGCGGAGGCTCAGCTGTGATGGCACTTGTCCAGCATGCACAGACAGGTATGTGAGTTCAAACCCCACTGGCAGAATGAATTAAAATGAAACCCAACTAAATGCTGGTAAGAGACTCAATGTCAAAGCTAGAAACTGAAATTGAAGAATGGAAATGGATGTTCTGTGCAAATGGAGTCCCCAGACAAGCAGGCATAACTACTGTCTAACAAAGCAGACACCAAGACAAAATTAATCAGAATAGACAAAGAAGGCCACTTATGGGGTAAAAGGATCAGTTCAATAAGATAGAGCAGTAGTAAATATCTGTGCACCCAATGTTGGTGTACATTATTACATACAATATATTGTACTCTGAATTAAAAGACTTAGACAGAGCCCAGTATAGTAATACTGGGTTATTTCAGAACACCTCTCCCACAAGTAGATAAGACTGGATCTGAACAATGTTACAAATAAAATGGATGAAATGGGCATCTGTAGAATGTTTCTTCCACCAATAGCCAACACACTTTTTGAGAGGTTTATTCAACCTTCTCCAAAACAGACCATATTTTACGTAATAACGTAAGTCATAGCAAATAAAAAATTGATAGAATTCCTTACATTTTGATCATAATGGAATGAAATTAGAAATTGACACAAATAACTTACAAAAACTATATGAACACATAGAGATTGAACAGTGCACTTTTGACTGATGAATGGCTGATAGAAGAAATCACGGGAGAAATTTTAAAAATTCTCAGACTCAAACAAAAAAATGATACAACATATCAGAACCTCTTCTTTATTTTTTCATTTTTATTTTTTAAGAGAGAGAGGGACAGTGAGAGAGAATCAGTTTTATTTAGTTTTTCATGTGGCTTTTGTAGCTCCAACACTTTGTGTTGCTAGGGTTGAAACTTGTGTCCTTGTACATGACAGGCAAGCACCATAACTGCTGAGCCACCATTCCAGCCCACAGCTTACCAGAATTAATAAAATTAGATATGAGAAAGAAGAGATCACAGAAATCTAGTGGATCATTGGAGACTATTTTGAAAACTTGTGCTTCAATAAATTGGAAAACTTAGAAGAATCAGATAGATTTGTAGACATGTATGACCTGCCAAAATTGAATTGAAGACATAGAAAAATCTAAGCAGAACAGTAACTAGTAATGAGATAGAAACAGAAATAAAAAGCCTTTGAACAAATAAATACCAGGTCCATATAAATTCTTACTAAGTTTTATGAGACCTTCAAAGTTCTAATGCCAGTGTTCCTCAGATTGTCCCGTGAAGTAGAAAAGACTCTTATTAGCACTTCCAGATTCATTCTAGGAAGCTACTTTCACACTGATACCAAAACCAGATAATGACACATGAAGGAAAGAAAACTACCGACCAACACCCCTGATGAACTTAGGTACAAAAATCCTTAATAAAATAATAGCAAATTGTATTCAACAATATAATATGAAGATTCTACACCATGACCATGTTGGTTTTCTCCCCAAGATGCAAGGATGGTTTATTGTATGCAAATCAATAAGTGTAATTCATCTCATAAATAGAATTAAGAACAGAAATGACTTCATCATCTCAGTAAGTGCAGAGAAATCCTTTGACAGAATTTAGCACCCATTAACGATTAAAACAAAAAACACTGAAGAATCTACAGATAGAATGTACCTACCTCAATATTATATATGGTATGTATGACAAACCCAAAGCCAACCTCATGGTAAATGGCCAAAAATTGAAAGAATTTTCTTTAAAATATTGTTCATGATAAGTCTAGACATGGTGGATCAGGCAGCTGAGACACTAGGATTACAAATTCACAGTGAGCTTCAACTTAGGCCATAAGCAACTTAGTGAGACCCTTTTTCAAATGAGAAAAAAAAAAGGGCTGGGAATATTGCTCAGTGATTATGCCCCCTGGGTTCTATCCAAAAGCAAAAAAAAAAAAGGAGGGGGGGAACTGATATCCACTGTCACCTCTCCCGTTTATTACAATGCTAGAAACTCTAGCCAGAGCAATTAGGAATAGAACTACGAAAAGAAGAAATCAAATTATTATCAGTGTTTGCAGATGATAAGATACTATACTTAGAAGATCAGAAAACTTCACCAAAAGAGTGCTAGAACTGATGGACTCTGCAAAGTAGCAGGTTATAAAGTCAATACAACAATTAATTGCTTCTCTATATACTAAAAATAAATTTAGTGAGCACATAATCTGGAAAACAATCCCATTCACAAAACAACAAAATGTACCTTAGGAATAAATCTGTGGACTGGAGAATCAAAGCAATTAAAGATCTGTACAATGAAAACTGTACATTGAAGATAGAAATTCCCATGTTTGTGGATAGGCAGAATTAATGTTAAAATGGCCATACCACCAAAAGCAATAAACATGTTCTGTGTACTACCCATCAAAATACCAATGGTATTCCTTCATAGAACTATAAAAAAGCAGTCCTAACATTCATTTGAAAGAATAAAAGGTACAGAAAAGCAAAATCAGTTCTAAGCCAAAAAATCAATGCTAGAGGCATTAAAATACCTGACTTCAAATTTCAGGACAGAGGTATAGTGTCAAAAACTACATGGTCCTGGCACAACAACAGACACAGACGAGTGGTGGAGAATAGAAGTTATAGAGACACACACCCTCATGTTTATAGTCATCTGATCCTTCCTTGATAAAGGTGCCAAAAAACATAAATTGGAGAAAAGACATCCTCTTTAACAAATGGTGTTGGGAAAACTGTTTAGCCATATGCTTACCAATGAGAGTAGATCCTTTGTTGGGGACCAGACCCCAACATGAGGCCCAGCTGGCTTGTAAAAGATTTGGTGGTAAACAACTCTGTTCCAGCCGGTTTGTATCTTCCTTAGTGATGTAATGCCTGACCGCATGACTAAGCTATTTGGCCACTCATTTGTTACAATTGGATAAACGTGTTTGCACTGTACCCCTATTGGTTGTTGTAATGGATAAATAAAGAGAGTAGCGACTTGTCAGGTTAGAAGCACAGAAGCATGGAAGAAGCATAGAAGCAGAAGAAACAGCAAAGAAGCAGCAGCAGAGACAGTGGAGAGATCAGCGGTAGAAGATGCAGGTAGTAGCCCCAGCCCCAGAAATAGGGACTCTAGTACAGCAATAGAAACGGGGACTCTAAATGTGAATAGCCTTGACTCTAATAAAAAGAATGTATTAAGGGCCTTGCCTCTAAAAGAGGGAAGGTGGGAGGCGCTTGAAGGCCTTTAGATGCGGTAAAGGGAGAAATAAAGTGCTGGGAGAACTCAGGACCAGTGAGTCTATTTTAATCTCAGTTCACCGTTGAACGAGAGCGGTCCGGTTCCTGCCGGATGGGCCCAGACAATCCTTGTCTCTCATTTTGCACAAAAGTCAACTCAAAATGAATCAGTGGCCTAGAAAGTAGCTCAGAAACCTTGCAGCTCCTGAAAGACAAATGTAGGGTCCATACTTGAGCATATAGGCATGGGCAGCGACTTTCTCATTATGATCCCTAAAGCTCAGGAACTAATACCAAGAGTTAATAAATGGGATGGTATCAAATTAAAAGGCTTCTACATAGGAAAGGAAACAGTTCTTCTGAAGACAACCTGCAGAATGGAAGAAAACCTTTGCTAGCTATTTTTCTAACAGAGAACTAATATCTAGAATATGTAAAGAACTCAAAAAACTTAAAACCAAAAAAACAAATATCCCAGTTTTCAAATGGGCAAATGGATTAAATAGATAATTCTCAAGAAATGCAGATGGCAGACAAACATGAAAAATTATTCATCATTTATAGTAATTAGGGAAGTGCAAATCAAAACTACACTGGGATTTCATCTCACAACAGAAATCAGTCTTGCTTAATGCAAAAGATAATAAGTGCTGGAGAGGATATGGAGGGAAAGGAACACTTTTACACTCTTGGTGGGATTGTGAATTAGTAAAACCACTCTGAAAATCAGTGTGGAGATTGCTTAAGAGACAATGGATCCACCATATGACCCAGGTATACTTCTCGATTTTTATATAACAAGAATCAAAGTCATACTATAGCAACAGTGTGTACCCATGTTGATAGCAGCACAGGTCACAGTAGCCAAACTATGCGGCCAGCCGAGGTTTGCTGATAAATGTGTAAAGAAAATGTAGCGTATATACCCAATGGAGTTTTATTCAGCTATAAAGAAACACGAAATCGTGTTAGGAGAAGTAAGCCAAACTCAGAAGATAAAGGGTCATGTTTTCTCTCATATTTAGAAGGTATAGAGGAAAAATGAAATGAATGTAGCGGTGATCACAGGAAAAGCAAAGGTCTGTAGAACAGGATCAGCAGGGACCTTGGGGTGAGAAGAGGGGAGAACGCAGGGCAGTGATGGGATTATTGGCCAGGTTGCATTGTTAGATTGTGTGCATGTACCAGTATAAAACCAATTCTGCCATTCCGTCCAACTCTAATGAACCAGCAAAACCGTGGATGAAAAGCGAGTAGAATGGTTGTCAGTTCTTTTCGTGTTTTTAAAAGGCTTGATTTTGGGATGTCTTTTACCAGAGAGCAGACTGGATGCCATGAAGGTTCTTGTCAGTTGTGCTTTGAAGCTGTCACAGGATCTGGAATTGAGTATTCGCAGGACCTTCAGCATGTTGCTCAGTGCTGTGGATAAAAGGCAGCTGGCATCCTTGGGAGGTGCTGGAGCTTCACAGAGGTTTTCTTTGCTGTCTGGTTAAGGGGTCTGGAAGGGAGTGGCCTTGAGGGACAATTCAGGGAGCCTGTCCCAGGTAGCAAGAAGAAGCAAAAGGCAGTGTGCAGCTCCAGGGTTGTAGGATGTGGTGCTGGTGGGATGGGTGGGGGCAGCAGGAACAGGAGTAGAAGGTGAAGCCCAAAAGTTGATGTGGGGTGTTTTACAGAACTTGTGTGCCAGGACATATCTCTGAATTATCATCTATCGGTGTCAAATAATGGAGGCTCTTGGGTCAGGATAAACGTACTCCTGTTTTTTAAATTAGATTATTTGGAATTCAGATTGAATTAGGGGAATCATAATGAAGCAGACCAGTTGGTACTATATTCTTTTTATAGAGGCCAAAACCAGCAAGTAGCTGCACCCTGGACCACAGCTTGTGTGTTTAGGAATGAGAATGATTCCTTCTTTGAGTTACTCTTTGCCTTCCTTCAGAGGAGCCCATAACGCTTGGTTGGTGGGAATAGAACAGAAGAAAGCTTTCCTTCTTGGGGGAGAACCCTTCAGCTTTTATGCTTTTGAACATTTATTTCTGGAAGAATGTAATTGGAAGAGTTTGGAGTGGAGAGTATTTTTGTTACCTTACTTGGCAAGATTCACCATTTACCCTTTCTTGTTTTCCTTTTTTTCTGTGCTTGGGCTGAACCTAAGGCCTCAGTAATGGTAGGCAAGTGCTCTTGCTGCTACACCCATAGTAGCCCTATTTCATGTAAAAATAAATGGCTAGTAGCTCTGTGAACGTTACCTGCAGAAAATGGAATAGGCTGTTTTCAAAGGATTGAGTACCTTCAGCATTAGTGGTGGCTTTGACACTGAGGTCTCTGTATTGTTAGAGTGCCTTCTGTTAAGCATGTTCTGAAATTGTCACATGAGAGTGTTTCTGAGGCCAGTGTGTTGAGCTCTACAGGCTTTAGAGGGCAGGTGTCAACTGTGTCTTTGCTGCAAGTGGTACATGTGGGGAATTTTCTCTTATTCTCAGTCTCCCACCTCAAAGATCACTGTGTTGCTAGCGTCAGCTCCAGGAACCAAGGGTTGGTGAGAACTCACCTTCTTAGCAGATGTGTGGACTGTTAAAATGAGGTAGCAGAAGGTCAGCACTGCTGAGCCTTCACCAGCAGGCAGGTTGTGGAGAGCAGGTGGCTCTTCCTCCCATCTCTTCTGTCCAGTGCCCTGAAGGTTCCCTGGCCAAGGATGAGAAGTCACTGAGTTCTTGTGGCGACAGAGACAGTGAAGAGAATACCTGTAGACACCTGAATGTAAGGTTGACAGTAGTTGAAGAAGTCAGGACCTATTTAAAATAGCTCAGCCTGTCCTCAGCATTTAGAAATGGATGCTGTAGCTGGGCAGACTTGTAACTGATAGTCATACTGTTTTGTGAATGGACTGTTTGACCTTCTGATGTTTTCTTTTTTGAGATGGGATCTTGCTGTGCTTCCCAGGCTGCTCTTGAACTCCTGGGTTTAAGTGATACTCCTGCCTCAGCCTACTGAGTAGCTGGACCTACAGGTGCATGCTTCCTTGCCTGGCTTATCCTTCTAGTATTTTGTTCATAATGTAACATTATTAAAATTTTGAGGTCTTTTGTTGCTCAACTCTACGCTAAACTTATTCCCTTAAGCAAAATCACAAGGAAGTTCCATAGAAATGAGTAGCAGTCACTAAATAATCTCTAAAAATTAAAGGCTATTAAATACATAAAGTTGTGTCTGTCATCATGTAATAAGAATAGACCTTTCTTGACAATTTAAGATCTTAATTAAGGAATGAAAAGCATGTTTCTATTTCAAAGTATTTCAAATGTTTTTGCTATATTTATAACATCTTATGACTCCAGGTATTTATTTCATTTTTAATGTGTCCATTACAGAGAAGGATTAGGCAGAAGGAAGGAAAAGTGGATTGTATATCCAGGATCTAAAGATAGTGAATTTGGAATGACAGAGTTGTGGGGCATATGCTCCAGGATTGGAGTCAGTGGGCATGTTCACTCTGGGATGCTTGGCTGTAAAGCTGTCCTGAGAACAAGAGACAGGAAGCCTGAAGTGGCCATACTCATAATAATTACAACAGAGATTTTTTACGTTCTGTTCTGTGGTGTTAAAACTACAAGTGGGAGCTTATTTTATATATTACCTGCTTTATTTCCTTTTCCTGTGTGTTTTCTGCCAGTCAGTGCTGTTGATGATATTAATTTAAGGATGGTTACATCTCCGTGTTTTTTAGCTTCACTCATCACAGTGTTTGATGGAGTAATGTTTCAGGTAATTGGGAACATGACTGAGATTGAAACACTGCTAAAATACACAAGGAACCTTCGAAATGGAATCCAAGACCATGAAGACATTCTGTCATTTTTTTTTTAATTGTGGGATAGTTAATTGTATATGTATGGTAATTTTCTACAGAGATTAATTATGAGTGACTGTATCTCTACAGAATTTATTTTGAAAGCATGAGTTGAATATAGACAAACTTCCTACGTGTGTGTGTTTTTGTTGTAGACTTATTTTTTAAAGTAATCTGTCAATTCAAAGTTGATCTCTGTTGTGCCATTGTTTCCGTGAGTTGATTGTACTTTTTCTTCTTTTTAAGGTAAAGTGCAAGTTAAGAGTTCAGACATACAAGTTGGAGACCTCATCATAGTGGAAAAGGTTGATGGCATTTTAATTTATTTTAGATCTTTGTATACACCAGTCATTTACATTTAGCTTTATTACAAGTAACTTTTGAATGTGAATAAAATTGTTTGAGACAGGTATTTTTAAATCGTATGTCCTTCTGTAAGATTTGATGTACTTGAACAAAAATCTGCCTGTTTATATATTCCATTTTACTAGTGTGTGTTTCAACACATGTAGGTAAAGTGGTATTTTGACTTCAATAAGATGTATTAACTCTTAATACTGCATTACCAGAGTTACTTAATTTGACCACAGAATCATGTTAGAACCAGAGGGAAAGGTGGGTGGAAGTAAATGAGCACCACCAAAGTGAAGTTTAGCTGTCTGTAGGAAGAAGCCACAGAAGCCCAGCAGAGGGCAGGTCCACCAGCAGCCGGTGGTCCTCAGAGGGAATGGCGGCCTGCCAGGAGCCAGGCCTTCTCAATGGCCACCTTGCCCTGTCCTGGGTTGTTAGCGCACTGGGTGTCGCCCCCTGTAAAGCTGGCCATACTCACCATCTCGTCTCTCCTTTAACATCCCTGCTGACTTTATTTTTTCAAGTTCTAGGCCAATTTTTAAATAAATGTACAGGACAGTTTCCTGTCAGGCAGCCCATGCAGTAGTCTGAGCCTGCGGGGTCAGCTGACCGCACGGGCAGACCCAGCAAAGGGTCTCTACCTCCTCTCACTGAAGTGCTCTTTTTACATCATTCTGTACACAGAGTATGAGTGGCTCTCTGATTTGATTTTTTAAGATGGGCTAAAAGCAGACTGTTTTGTCATTCATTTACAGTTTCAGAGTATGGATACTGTCACTTACTGGACTTTTATTCATCCCATTTGTAGAAAGCTTCCCCTTTTTTTCTGCTATTACTAATGCAGTGCTGACTGTCCTTATTCATGTGTCTTGGCACATTTCTGCGGGACTGATTCAGACTTGAGAGATTACTCATCATGTTAGGCATATACATTTTGGTAGGTTTTCCCCTGCTTCTGAAATAGGCTGTACGTTTGCTACGTTGATGGTTATGTTCTTTGAATAACTTTTGTTATACTTCATTCTTGGTGCTGGGCTTTAAACCCAGGTCCTTTTACATGCCAAGCATGTGGTCTACCCCTGAGATTTTGGTTATATTATAAATATGGTATAATAAATTAAAAAGGGAAAGAGGTTATTTCAGGTACCAGAAATGCCTGAAAGGACTATTGGCACTACTAAATGGGGCTAATGTAGGGAATTTTAAGCTATTTCATAATTCAAGTATAGAGCTGACATTTTGGGTGGTGAATTAGATAAATTGAAATGCTGCTGGCATTATGGAATCAGCTTCTTGCCCTGTGTTAAATATCTTACCTTTTCACAACTTGACAAGTTCATATAAGGATTCGAGGAAGTGTGAGAGTCCCTTTGCTGTTACCTCTTGTCAGTTGACTTAGAGTTTTCACGTACAGTTTTCTGTTTGGTTTGAACCAATAGCCTGACTTTGTGCAGGTGCTGTAGTGCTAAGTGAAGGGGTCCTTAATTAGCCATGGAACCTGCTTTCTTATGTGTATGTTTTTGGAATTCACATATATTCTCTCTCTCTATTCCAATGTCACTCTGGTAGTGGTATTGAGCAACAGAATTATCCTCAGATCCAGAAGTCTGTGTCTCAGGTCGAAAATCATGAGCTCCTGCTTTTCTAGTTTAGTTCCCACCTTTTTAGTTATGGACTTGACTTGGGTTTTTAAGAGTCAAGGTTATATTGTATTTTTATGTGTATAGTATGGGAAAGGAAGAAATGCCAAGTTTGTCTCCTAGCTTAACAGGGTGACCTTAGAAGTATCTAAAACTTGGGATAAGACTGCTTGCTAAATGTTGGGCTTTTCCAGCACACACATGTAAGGAGTCTTTGTAGAACCAAGGGCCTCTGGAAGGGGCAGATGGCAAGTGCAGCCCTCGAAGTCTCCGCGGTCCATGGGTGTGGGGTGGTCCTTGCTTCAGGATTAGAACAGACTCAGTGGTCCCTGCTGTGAGTACCCTTCACCCCTTGATCAGAACTAGCACCTGGGGGAAGAGGGTGTTGATTTTCCCTTATGTGGGAAAAGCCTTTTTACTTTATTTTTCTTGGGTAATACAATTTGGGTTAAGTACTGTGGTATATATATTGTCATGCCCAAAAAGCATGACAAACAGTACGCGAGGAGATGCACTCTGAAATGCTCTAAATAAGCTAAGATGCTATTTGAGAAAGAACTTGGATCACACCCAGGAAGGGAGAAAAGGGACATGGAAGAATGACCCAAGACAAGTGATGCAATTCAGACTTACATTCTATATTAATAGCTTGTCTTGATTGTTAGTGGTCTGAACATCTCAGTAAAGTCGCAGGCAGAGTGGGTAGGAAACATGACCTAATTCTGTTCCATTGACAAGAACATCTCTTCCATTCCTCGCTTTGGTTGGGTGAAGTAAAATATGGAGGAAGATATGTCACAGACGATCGATGCTACAAAAGTGGTGGGGGTGTTTGTTAGTGTGCAAGAAAATACCCTTCAGATTGAAAGGGGAAAGTCAGTTTGAAGTTGTATTAGTAATGTAAAAGATCTGCAGAGGAACAGCCAGGTCTAGATTTTATCATTGGCGAATTCCTTAAAACCTTAAATGGCGATTTTATTATCAGTTTTCCACAGTACCTTCTGTAAAACTGTCGATGGTGGAAATCCCAGCTCATTTTATGAGGTCAGGGTTATCTGTTCATAAGAACATCAGAAAACAGCTGCCAGAGAAAATTATAGACTGATGGAATATGGTCAGAGAGGGAGAGGGTGAGAGAGAGAGAAAGAGAGAATCACTGTTATTTATTTTTTCTATGATATTTAGTTGTGTATGTAGTGCTAGGGTTTGAACTTGGGTCCTTGTACATGCCAGGCAAGCACTCCAACTGCTGAGCCACTGCTCCAGCCCCTAGTCAGAATAATATTTAAGAAGATGTTTACCAGTTGGTATTAGTCATACGTAAAGACAGTGCTTCAACATGACCAAGGAGAGGAGACTCCTGGCATTTCAGTCTGGTCCTTCATTCTGACATTAGCCCAGGTGATGCACTTTATCAACAGACCAAGGAGAATTTCACCCTATCACTTGATGCTAGGAAAGCATTTAGCCAAGTTCAGCACCCATTCACTTTAAAAGCCATCTGCAGGTAGTGTAAGAGACAGTAGGCTCATCCAGTTAGCAGGCATCTGGAAGCCCTGCAGTGCATCATGAGGGGCGGTGAGAGCTGACACCTCCTCTGCACATGCACCTGGACACAGGGATGTTTGCTCTTTCTTCACTCACCTGGCCACTGTCATCTCTGAGTAAGGTAAGACAGGACACCGAGGATATAGAGCCTGGGAAGGAGAAATAAAAGTATCTGTACTTGCAGATGACATCATTGTGAATGTTGAAAATCCCAGGGAGGAGCGTCTTGTTTGGTCTCAGGGACTTAGAGGTTTCGCCCATAATTGCTTGGATGAGTGCTCTGGGCTTATGCGGCAGAAGCTCAGGGCCTGGACAGAGAGAAAGGCAGCACGGCTGCATGCAGAGGAAGCCCCTACAGGATAACAGTCCCGTCCAGGGCACTGGGCTCCCCTCTGATGTGCTGCGGACCAGGCCGTTAGCACATGAGCTCTGGGCACCATGACAGTGCACGTTTCTCTGTGTCATTAAGTTGTGCTGTGCACCTCACTCACATCCATGTGCTTTCCTTGGGCTTCATGGGCTGGTAGGTGCTGCTTTCAAGTTGTCGGATAGCTCCTAGGGTGTTTGTTCAGCCTCTCTTCTTTTGTTTGTGAGTTTATGTGTATTTCCTCTTAACGTTGTACGAACTTGAACTGCTGCGTTCATTTTCTTGTCAGGGGTTTATTATCTTTTTGTTGGAAATGTCTTCTAATTTCCACTGACATTTCTTCCTGACCTGAGAGTCCTTTTGATTTTTACTGGTCATGCTTTTTTCTTAGTGTGGGAAAGAAATGGTGTATCTAGCGTATCTTTTTTCAGCCTTGATAACTTGTATTTGTTTTTATTACTTATTGACTAAGCCATTTCTTTATCACATGTAAAATACACATAATTTAGGAAATAATGTGAAATATTCTTATGTACTTTTTCTTCAGCTTGAATTTTCATTTAGCCTTTCCAATTGATAAAATGGCTATGAGGATTAGATGTATGAAGTGACTTTTAAGTCTGTATAATAGCTTTGAGTTCCTTCCTTTTCTCTCCTTTCGAAGAACAGCTTCTCCAATTTGCAAGGATTCACTCACTGCATTGTGGCATTGACGACTGTTTTGTGTTGGTGTTGGACACTGAGTGGTCACTGTCCTCACTTTGCAGGGCCATCTGGTCCAGTGGGGAGGATGGATATTTATAAGGCCATAGCTCTTGTGTTGTATATGTGAGTTTAGGTTCAACTCAAGCCATGAAAGTGACAGTATTCAGACACAAAAAATTCTATAAGTCATCACTAAATACCATTTACATGACTGGTTGATTACAGAAATTCAATTAAAATATGAATTTAAATGTTGATGTTCACATTATACACATTACCTGTTTCAGCCAAAGTTTAATTAAGATATTATTGTAGTTAGCTGTTTCTACTTTGGAATGCAACAGTGTAATATATAAACCTGCATGTAAGTAATTAATGTTTTTTATTACTCTTTGCAGAATCAAAGAATTCCATCAGACATGGTGTTTCTTAGAACTTCAGAGAAAGCAGGTATTTTTGTTTTTATTTTTTTTTTTCATTGTGGTTGAGTTAGTATTTTGGTGGTTTAATTTTTAAAGGGTAAAACATCAAGTTTATGCCTATAATAATTTATCTTTGATAATATTTTGAATTCATTAGTTTAAATCACCTTTATAGATATTTACAAAGGTGATGTAAGTAGTCCTATCACAACCTATGTATCTAATTAGTTTTCTTTCTGTTCATATTGAGGTATAATTAATTAAATGATGTTTTATACAAAACTGGATTGCTATTTTGCATTTGCAGTTTTATTCATTTATTCAGCAAACTGTTATTTACCACATATTCCGTACCAGGCATGAATTGTTGCTTACAAAAGGGAGTGAAATCCAGTCATGGTGTGTTTGTTTGTGGAAGTACGTACAGTGACAGTTAGTAGCGATCCTGTTGTATAGGTATCATAGCAGTAAAAAGAATTGTTAGCTGGAGGGGCTGTGGAGAGACAGGCACACTTACACACTGTTGGTGGAGCTGCAGACTGGTACAGCCCCTCTGGAAAGCAGTGTGGAGAATCCTCAAAAAACTAGGGATGAGCCCACCATAGGACCCTGCTATTCCACTCCTGGGTATTTTTCCAGGGGATTTAGAATCAGCACATTATAGTGACACAGCAATATCTGTGTTCATAGCAGTTCAATTTACTATTGCTAGACTATAGAAACAACCCAGATGTCCCTCACTGGATGAATGGATCCAAAAACTGTGTTACATATATATACCATGAAATTTTAGTCAGCAATTAGAAACAATGATATTGCAGCCTTTGAAGGTAAATGGATGGCTACGGAAGAAATTATGCTGAGTAAAATCAGCTTAACCCAGAGAACCAGGGGTCAAATGTCTCCACTCATCCATCTGTGGAGGCTGGAACTAGACCCTGGCCATTGAGAAAGGTGGTCTATTATCATGTGTTAAATCCAGATAAGGTGTAATGTTATACAACCTAATACTTTTTTAGAGAGATTGAGGGTAAGGGAAGGGAGGGATAAGGGTGGGTAATTGGGGGGGGGGGCACTCCTGGGGGTAAATCTAATATCCAGAAACTACACACATTTTATATTATTTTGTTAAAAATTTGTATGGTTGTTCAAAAAAAAAAAAAGAATTATTAGACCTCTGTGAGAAGGGTAGACAGTTTTGCCTAAGTGAATTGCCATGAACTTCACAGGACAATGTTTAGGTGGCCTGAACTTCCAGAAAGCAAGCAGGGCAAGGGTGGAGGGATAGAAGCCCCATGTGGTTAGCTGGAAGAGCCACATTGGAAATATGGAACTCTCCATCCACATCCTTGGCCAGTTCCTGATTGTGTGACCTGGCTCTGAAGGCAGCTTCATGGGCTGAGCGAGGGTGGTCAGTCAATCAGTATCCAGAGCTCCCTTCTGCCCAGTTCTCCAAGTTGCTGAGCAAATGAACCATAATTTTGTGGGAAGCTCAGCACTTTGTCATTTTTTTGGTGTGGTCAGTGTATATGTTCTTTCTAGTGTGAATATCTTAGCTGGACTTCAGATTTTGTTTCTATTTATAAGCATCATACTTTTAAAAGGAACCTTTCATTTCATGAGAAAGAGAAAACTTGAGTTGTGGTTGCTTAGAGGAGGTTGTCATCAGTGGAGTTCACTTGTCCCTAGAAGCAAGTGACCTGGGTACCTGGTTCTTCACTTCATCATGAGCAGCTATGTGAGCTCTTCAGTTCTTGACTGGCAGATCCTGGCCAGCTGCTTTCCACCCTGTTGCTCTTTCTTCTTGGAAATATCACTGGGCTCCCTCTCACCTGCTCAGTGAGGTGGGACTGTGCTTAGGCTGTGACCCAAAGAGTAAGAGCTGAACGTCCTCCAATCGCTGTGCCGTGTGCGCCTGCTCTTCCCTTCCCTTCTCCTCGCGGCAGCCTTGGAAACTGCTGGTGGAGGCCGCGCTTCCCTACATTGTCAAGTGCACCTTGTGCCAGAGAGGAATAAACCTGTATTGTTAAGCACCAAAGGCGCAACTTGGTCCTTTGCCTTCCATAGCTGGTGTTCTCTTACCTAGCGTGTTGTGCACTTGCCCTGCTTGGAGGGCTTCTGACTCGTTCTTATTGCAAGTGGTGTGATGTGCTTTTGCGGTCTTTGCACGTGTGTTTTGAAAGTGTCATTGGGTCACACTGGAGTGCGGTGGGCTTCCTTCACGGGGCATCCCCGATGCAGTGAGCTTTTGTGTGCAGCAAGCTGCCAGGCAGTGCAGGAGCTCTGTCAGCGGCTCCTGGAAGGCTTGTCTCCAAGGCTGTGGACCCAGGCCTGAGCAGACAGCTCTCTGCCTTGCTGTGTGAGCCTGTGCTGCTGGATTCTTGATTGATTTCTGTCTCTGTGTTCATAAAGGATATATTGAGCTGTGGACTTCCTGGTTGTCTGTTTACTGTAATCGGAGCCTTTGAACCTTACTTCCAAAGTTCTAGGTACAGTGCAGTGTTGAGGCTCGGCCAGTAGCATCTGGGTGCTTGTCGGTGCAGCTTGGTGAGTTGTCCCTGGCATCTCACTGTGTATTAATACAGAGTTTTCTATTGAGCTCTGAGTGGATTGTTTAGAATGTAAATGAAGCTGTTGATGGATCTGGTGACTGATGGCTTAAATTCCAATCAATCAATCGCTTTGTCAGTTTCTTAATTCAGATCAAATATCTCCTGGGTGCACACAGTTCTTTTAGTGGTATTAAGAGAAATTAATGCTTTAAAACTAATTTTCATCAATCTCTTATAAATGCCAATATCTTTTTCATTTGTGTTCTAAGTGATGACATGATAATTGAAGTGTTTGGGACATATTACAGTACCCCAGCTATCACTTGTTAGCTGGACGAGGGTAGGTAAATGACACTCCTCTCATCTGCATTATCTCTGTAGTGCTATCCATCTTGCCACCAGCTTAAAAATTTCATGCACAGTCACTAAGTCATATAAATGATTTAAAAATTAAGTTTAATGACCAACGATCTGGTATTACAAATGCAAACTCAATGTCTGTTTCTCTTCTGTTGGGCATACGCTGTGACCCATTTCCCTCAGAGCTGCTGGGTCTGAGCTATTGCAGGCCTCCTGCTAATGCTGTGGGGTGACTTGCTACACCATGACAGACTGAGCTCTCTCAGGTCCTTCAGTTGCTTCATCATCACCTGATGTGGCTCTCCGGTGTGACACATACACGAGTTGTTCTTAATTTGGTGGTCATTAAACCTGTTCTTTCCTGTCAACTCTTGTCAATTATTCAAGATAGAATCAAGTATTCATAAGAAGTCTGTAATAGGATATAAGCCGACTAATTTAATAATTCATTTTTACTGAGCTGTAACTGGCGTCCACTGCAGCGTCTGCTTTCTGGTAAAATCAGCAGAGCTGTTTCTCACAAGACAAGCCAGGTTGGGCCTGCTGCTGATTTTGCTTCAGCACCCTCCCATCCCGCTGTGCCAGTTACTGTGAGTTAGTAATTTTAGCTGTGCTTGGGGAAAAATGGTATCTTTTCCCCCTGTTTTAAAAATAGTACATGATTATTTAACATGATATGTCTTTTATTTTCAAAGAAAGGCAGAAGCACTGTTTTAAGTGTTTAATACCTCTAACAGAGATAGAGATATTACATTAGCTTTTAGACACACAGAATGTTAGAAATTTAAGATATACCTGTTCTTATTTAAATTTTAGAAAGCAAATCAGTCGCAAAGTGGACAGAAATAAGAATGTGATCCATTGAAATTACTTTTATCTTTTCTATTGGAATAAGCATACTCACATGTTTAAGAGAAAAAAATCTTGAAAAAGCATTGAGCTTTAAAACAACATGAACTACAGTATTTTAATTGCTTCTTGGTTGAAACTAGTCAGCTTATTAAAAATGTTCTTTTCATAATCTTTTTGACAAATAACACATAACAGTTTATTTACCTAATTAGGTATATTTTCCCAAAGTGCGAGGGACTTTTTGAATATGTTGTTAATTGATAAAGGAGACAGTTGGAAATCTTTTTATAGCTCTTGATCTTTTCTTGCCTTAGAGAAGTGGATTCACCTTTAAATGCCCATGCTAACGATAGTTACAATGGTTAAAATTGAGGTAACTATGTAGTTAGGGCTCTTTTTAGGCACTAAATTGCTAGCAACTGTGATTAGTTGAAAATACGTCATCTGGGATAGTATTCGATACCTACGCAGAATAAGAATGAGAGACAGTTCAGCACTATGCTGAATTCTTTCTTTCTGGGGACTCTGAGGGAAGTGAGGTTGGTATGGAAATGGACTTACAAGGCTGGTGTTAGGTTCAGATTATTGTGTAAAAGGGAATGTAGACACAACTGTGTAAAGACGTATTCCTGTGTACCATAACGATTTCTCTACACATGAGAAATGTTTAGCTACCAGTCAGTGAGTTCCCTGCATGTGCATTCATGGCTGTGAAAGGTTTTCCTCTAAATCTTTACACCCCATGTCCTAGTGAAGCCTCATTTTTTCCTTTGTGGAGATGAAAAACATGAGTCCTAATAAGGTAAAGAAACTTGACAAGGATCATCGGTTAGTTGACTGTTGAGCCTTGAACAGGCTCTCCCCTGGGATACCAGCCTTTGGTGCAGGGTCCTTGCATTGGCCCTGCACAGCACATAGGGCCCACCATTTGCTGTGGGGTCTGTGTGATTGCACTAGAGGATGTTGAGAATATCTTTGAACTCATCCCACTTAATGGTGCTGGCATCCCCACCTCCCTCCTCTTGAAAACAAAAGCAACAGTGTCTCCAAGAGTTGCCAAGTGTCAGTGGTCCCTGGTTGAAGACTAGTATAGGAGTTACTGTCACTGAAGAAAGTGCCTAAAATTAATCTTCAGTCCTCAGTTATGTGTCTTTTGAGAGTAATAGTTTCAAATTTTTCAGAGACCTTTCTTTCCACTAGGAACAGATTGAGTCTCCCAACCACACACAGCTAGTGCCACAAGCTGGAAACCTGAGTGGCTGAGCAAGTTTAAATAGCACCCTTGAGCAGCAGGAAGGTGATGACCTTTCCTCCTCCCTGCTTCGGGTCCATGAGAAAGGAGCTGTGCTCTAGGCCAGGGGCTCCATCTCTCTGCAGCTCCCACAAGGGGCTGGATCCTGTCTGAATTTTCTCAGACCATGTTGCAGAAGCCCTATTCCGGCACACTTGCATCCAGACACTGTGCTATCCTTTCTGCTTCTAGCTCCTGCTCATAGGCAAGAGCTGTGCTCCTATCTTGGAGGTGTCCACCCCAGTGATTCTTAACTGCAGCTAGCATGTGGGGCAGTGAGCATGACATGGAATATCAACTAGTTAAGTACCACAAGCCCACCCCGCCAGGAGCACTTGAAAAACGTCGGTCCTGCCCCAGCCTAAGTGCAGTGATCCAGAGCTTCTGTCCAGAGGGAGACATAGGCTAGAGAGGATAAGATCTCCACAGGCTTGCCTGTAGATTTTGTTTGGAACAGAGCCTGGCACAGTTCGTACCTAGGGCAGCATTGGAAATATGGGAGAGCTTGGTAGTTAGCAGTTCAGAGGCAGGGGACAGCTCCCTGGATTAGGTGCATCCTGGGCAGGGATGCTGTGTGCCTGCGCTAGACTCTTGAGAACTCTTAGAGGGGTACTAGGGCAAACTCAGCAGGCTTCTTCTCAGACAGAAGCAGAACTTCGGCAGCGCCATAGTCTCACTGGTCCACGGGCTACATGACACATGACCCAGTGGCGAGTCCTACAAAGCTCAGCTTAGGTGCAAGATCACAAGCAAGGGAAACTTAGTACCTAAGGCTGTGGTCTTAGGAGCTGAAGGAGAGTACCTCCAAAACCCCTCCTAAGCATGGGTAGGGCTGCAGTCCCTGAACTGTGAGGAGGCTCCAGATAGCACAAGGCCAGCAGCAAAGGGTGGAACCTGACCCCTCCTGTAGGTGGAAGCACCCCTTGGCCAGAAATGGTGTATGTGGAAGAGGGCCTACCCGGAGGTGACTACAGACTGTGAGCAGGGCTGCTGAGGCCCCACCTGCAGGGCACAGACTTTGCAGCAGTGGTTCAACCAGGTCACTCCCAGAGTAAATGAGTGAGACGATAAACAAGCCCCCATAGATAGCCCATAGGTAGGTTTTTATATTTGTATGTTGGAGTTGAAATTGTTGAGTGAATCATCTGTGGTGTGTGATGATTAGGTGCTGGGAGATGGGGAGTGAAGGGATTTGGGTACAGTACACCTAATCAGGGCATGCAGATTGTATACTTGCTCCTGAGATCTGAGGTTCACTGTCTCACAGGGTGGCAGGTGGGCTGAGGTAGCTATGACTGGCAGCCCATTAGATGTAGACTTTTCCTTTTTTTTTTTTTTTTAATTGAGAGAGAGTGAGAGGGAAGGAGTGAATCAATTTTATTTAACTTTTCATCTGGCCTTTGTTTCCCCAACACTTAGTGTATGTGTGTATGTGATGCTGGAGTTTGAACCTGGGTCCTTGCACATTCCAGGCAAGTGCTCCAGCCACACCAATCCCTGCCCTCCCCTTTTTTGAGGAAGAGGAAGAGACATCCTTCTGTGCTTATATGTCTCATACCTTTTTGATACAGGGCAGTTTCTAATCAGCAAGGTAGACTCTTCCTGAATTTGGTGTGTTTTGTCAGCTTCTCACTCCAACAGTCTTTGGGATGTGTCCTTCTGAGCCAGGCCACTAGGAACCATGCTGTATTCAGTTCCTGCTTGCCACTTAACCCAGTCTACATAGGGGCGTTTTATGGAGAAAGGAGAAGAGTGCTCAGAACTAGCCTGGGGTGCCATTACTCATAAAGTCCAGAGAGAACAGGAAACAGTACATCTATTCTATCTTTATAGAAATGACAGTCCCTTAAAGGTTTTTATTTTGTGTTTTTCCCCATGGTATCTTAACCTTTTTGCTACAGAAATTCGTAGATTCAGTCCCTGCATGGAGCGTAGTGTGGTGAGCTGTGGAGCTATCATCCCATGTCAGCAGTTGTCATCATATGGCCAGGCGTGCTCCAGCAGGCTCAGCCTCTCCTCTAGTGGCACAAAAATCCCCATACTGTGTGCTTGCATTAGTAAGTTCATCAGCACTTTAAAACCAGAACCACAGTCCTGTTCTATGCCATAAAATATTGAACAAGACTTGCACATCGTCTTCTGTGTAGCTGTTTCCACCTTTGTTATCTCTGATTTCTTCTTATGTTTTTCAGTTCAAGTCTGGGCCCATTGTCTGTCATATTGCATTTGGTGGGTATGTCTGTTAAGTTTGTTTTCACCTAAATAATTTCTTCTTTTTCTTCTTTCCTTTTTACTTGTTGAAGAAACAGAGTCATTTGACCTACAGAAGTTCCATATTCTGGATTTGCCTGGTGGCACAACTGTGGTGTTAGCTAAGGTGTTCTTTATTACTTGTGTTCCTGTTAAGTGTAGGAAGGTCTAAAGGCTTGACCATGGCTGTTGGCAGTTTTCCTCCTGCAGTTCGCAGTTTTCTTCTCATTTTGCTGAAGCACGTTTCGTCACTGCTGCTTTGTGAGTCCTGGTGTGAGGCCAGCCACGTGGTGTACCAGTGGCTCTCTAGGGGTGATGTGATGACTGGACTGTGTGCCCTGGCCTGCCTTCTTTTCCCAGGTGAGCAGCCACGGAGCTCTGTCCAGAACCCATGGTTTCCTTAGTTGCTGACAAGTGTAAACTCCTTTTCTGTTTGGAGCTGACATTGTCTTGGAAAGAACTTTTTCCTATCAGCTGTCTTGGTTACTTTGAAATTTCAGGACAACATACATATATATATATATATATATATATATATATATATATATTATATCTTTGATATTCTTTATTTTAAGAACAAGATGCTGGAAAAACTAAAAATAGAATTGCCATCAGCTGCAGCAACCCCAATTATGGATATTCATCGAGGAGGGGTGAAGACGTGATGTTGGAGGGTGTCTTCATGCTCATGGTCCCCGCAGCTCTGTGCACAGTGGCCAAGCATGGCCATCAGCCAGTGAGTGGATAGAGAAGATGTGCCGTAGCTGATGTGACACATACACACAGTGCAACACTGTTCCTCCAGAAGGAGCAAGTTCTGTCACTTGTGGCATTGTGAGGAACTTGGAGGATGTTCTACTAGGCAAATCAGCGAGCCACAGAAAGGCAAAGGCTGCTTGTTCTCTGTTCCACGTGGAATCTGAAGCATTTGGCCTCACAGAGGCAGAGATGGTAGTGGCCATCAAAGGCCAGGATGGCCGTGGGAGGATATTAGCCCAAGGGAACAGGGTCTCAGTTAGACACGAGGAATGAGGGGTTTTTTAATTATTTTTTTAATTTTTTTACATCTTTTGTAGTTAGTGTATATAATCCAGAATTACAGAGTAATTTGCAAGTGGTCTCACCACAAAAAATAACAGGTATTAGATAGGTAATGACAAGTATCTGAGCAGTTTGATTTAATCATTCCACATTGTGTTTGTGAATCATAATATCATTTCATACCCCCTGATATACATAATATAGCTCATCACTTAACAACAACAGCAAGTGAGGGTGTTGGTTTTTTAGCATAGGCAGGCAAAGGCTCATGCACTTGTGCACCTCACTGCCAGGAGCCTTTGGCTGCTGCTTGCAGTCAGGCTCCCCTTCCTTGTGTAGTGAGGCCTCCTGGGTCTGCTGGGACTTCTCCACCTGCCCACTGGCGTTCCTGCATGGGAGGGTGCTGTGCCACCTGCTGCCTTGCCTCCTGCCCCTTCACAGTTCCCAAGCAGCTTTGACTCCTCTTCAGTCTTTTCTTTGGACAGAGTTTGATTCATTTTCTTTCTCTAGCTAACCCCATTTCCCTCTGTCTCCCTTCTCTCATACTTGGGATTGACCCAGGGGTGCTTTTCCGCAGAGCTACATCCTTACCACTTTTTCTTTTTTCTTTTGGGACAGGATCTTGCTAAGTTTCCCAGGTTGGCCTTGAGCTTGTGAACACCCCCCCCCCCCCACACACACACCCAAAGCCTCCCAAGTCTCTGAAATCATGAGTCTGTGCCCCAACACCTGGCTGATTTCTGTTTTCGGAAGGCCAAGGAAGACTTTGTCAAGGGTACACTGATTATTTCTAATTGAGATTTAAGATTACAGAGTTTCTGCATTGTCAGTTTGTATCTTTTTTGTAGAAAGTTTTACTTTGTAAATTTTCTGTATCTGCAAATTTCACTTGAAAAAGTTAAGATAAATAACAATGGTCCCTTGGAAATATGTTTCAGAATTGTGTGCAGTTTAGATTCCACGGATCAAGAAGCAGTGCTGGCTACTCACGCCTGCTGGGCCAAGTCTCTGCACGTTTTATGGAGTTCGCATGGGGGAAGCAGCTTGTAGTTGTGTTGCCCCTTCTCAAAGTCTGCTTGCCCTTCACCATCAAGCACAGTTTCATTACTGCAGCCATGGTGTTGGGGCATTGTTTCAACTTTTAAAGCCTGTTACCTAACGTGGCCTTTGGTTCCAGTTTGTATCACTATAAAGGGTAATTGTGCAATTTCTCATGTAGTGGCAGAAGAAGTCAGTGGCCGTAAGAAAGTCCACACTGCTGGCCCCTCCAATTTTTAAGAGAATCAATTTTTTTTTTAATCTGGTGTTTGCTTTTCCAACACTTGGTTGTGTATGTGGAGCTGGGATTTGAACCGGGGTCCTTGCATCTGCCAGGCAAGCTCTCAAACTGCTGAGCCACTGCTCCAGCCCCACTGCTATCCTTCTGAGCCAGAGGAATTTAGTGCAGGTGAACTTCGTGACATAAATGAGGAAAAGCATGCTGATGAGCAGGATGAACAGGTCTTGAAGGAAGATATGCTGACAAATTTTCACCCACAAGGAAGTCTTGGGTAGCCTCCAACTCTGGTAGCCTTTTAAGAGGAACCACCTAAGCCAGTCCCAGCTCAGCAAGGAGCAGAACAGTAGCAAAGCTTGGAAAGGCACTCTGCACTTCAAAGAGCGGGTGGCAGGAAGACCCCAGAGTGCTTCCCTAGGAGCAGAAGCCAGGCTCCCTTCTCAGCACTCCTGCTGTGTAAGTTACCATCTACCCAGGAAATGCTAGTTATACTTGCTTCCTTTCGCCATACTTTGATAACTGCAAGGAGGAGAGTTGTGTCCTGATAGGATTTCAGCATTCGTGGATAATTGTTAAGATTCATGGCTTTGGGGCTAGAGTGGTGGCTCAGCTGTCATGGCACTTGCCTGGCATGTGCAAGGATGTGGCTTTGAACCCCAACACCACGTACACAATGGAATGTTGGTGCAACAAAAGCCACATGAAACACTAAATAAAATTGATTCTCTCTCACTTTCACTTTGTTCTTTTTTAAAAAAGGGTGAGAGGCATACCAACACAACAACATTAACAAAACAAAAAACATGGCGTGGATCTAACCGTGGACAGCCATGTTTGTGTTCCACTGTTATCGCACCACATGGAGACCGCCTGTGCTTGCTTACTGTGTGGATGTCCAAGTGATAGAGCAGCCCTGCACTGGTGGAACGGTAAAGTGTGTCTGCACCTCTAGCACATATACCTCAGTTACTGCATGGTGTTTTCTGAGGTTCTGTGATCATGGGGAATGGTTCTGGTGGCGTAGTCTTTGGGTCCCACATGGTTTCACAGGGCCAGTGACACCATGTGGGCCATTGCTGGATGCCTGCAGCTGGCAGAGGAAAGGTTAAGAAAGGAGTTACCATGGAGGACACCTGGACACTTTATCTGTCATTGGTGCATCCAGATGCTGACTGTGGGTTCAGAGACATGTACATGAAGTTGTGCACCAAATGGGGACTTCTCAGGCAGCCACAGACCACATCCCTGTGGTGATCCCATGAGATTGTAAGATTGTATTGCAGCTGGAATTTTCTTATTGCTTGGCGATATTCTCTAGCCTAATGTCACAGGGCAGTGCACGTGGTGGGGTGATGCTTGTGTGACCAAACCTCCTGTGCCACCAACCTTATAGAAGTACAACACGACAGTCACAGATAGTATTTACTGGTGCTTAGTGCTTGGAAGGACAGTACGTGGCTGTGTTCCTCATGGGGGTGTTCATTGTACTGTAATTTCCATTGTTACTTGAGAGTGTGCTCTGACTTACAGAAAGGGTTTGCTGTAAACCAGTGTGTTCTGTTCCTCTGACACCAGTCCCATACAACCTGTGCTTACCCCATCTCTTGTTTGCACCAAGAGGCCACGTCGAGTGACCTAGGCCGTCTAAGTTTGTGTCAGTGCACCTAACAATGATTGCCTAATGGTGCATTTCTAGGAAAATCTTGCTGTTGTTCAGCAATGTGTGGCTATGTGTTGTGCTTATTATTAAGTTTAAATGTGAGGATTATTGTGTAGCCATTATACCTCCATAACACTGTTTATTTATTTATTTACTAAAAAGGCTAGCGTCAGGGGAGAGCGGAAGCTGGACCTTGTGCCTGTGTGTCTGGGACCATATGTGTGAAGTCAGTACTATGCAAACCCAGGCCTTCCAGCTGCAGAACAGTGGGGAAGGGCATGGAGGAGAACTGCAGATTAACCGAATTTGACCACACACCCAGATTGGGCAGGCTTGTGCACAGCAAGTAGGAGCAGGCATCCTTGGTGCCCCCTGGAAGGAGGGACGGGACTGAGATTGGCATGGGGCATGCACTAGGTCTTCTCAGCACTGTGCAGTTGTTCTAATAATCCCTACACTTTGGGGCTGGAGTGGTGGCTCAGTGGTAGAGCCTGGCATGGACAAGGACCCAGGTTCTAACCCCAGCACCACAGACACAACCAAGTGTTGGAAAACCAAAAACCAGATGAAAAAATAAAATTGACTTTGATTCTCACTCACTTTCTCTTTCTTATATTAAAAAAAAAAGGCAATAACTTAAACACTTTAACAAGGCTCATGTGTTTTTCTGTTTACAATGAAATTAAAAACCTCAAAAGTCACTTGAATGAATTCTATGATTAAGCTATGAATTTGTTATGTTTTATATGCTTTTGTTTCAGGAATGCTTTTTAAAAAGCTTGTTGTAATTTGATTTTTCAATGATATAAAATGGTGTGCTTTCCCAGAGAACAGTATAAAAAGTAAGGTGAAGTCAGGTCTGGCTTCTGTTCCTGCCTCTTCCTCCCCACACTGGTGTGATGCACACACATACACACACACACTCAGCTTTGTACATGCCTATATATGTGCATATGTGCACACAGATGCTTGCTTACAAATGGATGTGTGTGCACTGAGGCGCGTGGGTGGATAGAGATTCATATGGTTAGTCGTACACATGTGAAACTCACGCTCACACCTGTGTTCCTTTTTCTCTCCCCTCCCTCCCTCTTGTCTGTGCGTTAGCATTCTGTACGTGACATTGCGTGCCGTACTTTTGCACATCAAGGTGTGCCCTAGAGATTGTTCCCTGAAGTACGTGAAGCCTGTCTGTGTCCTCACTCTCTTCATTGCTTCTTGTGCTCTTGTTTGGCTAGTTCTCCAGTTGCCCAGGCTTTGGTCTGTGTGAACAGTGTTGCCAAGAATTGGTCTGAGAGTCTATCGCTTGGAACTTTAGCTGTTCCATCTTAAAGGGTACATTCTGAGAAGTGGGATGCATAGCTCAGTCTTTGAGGGTCTGTGCAAATTTGTGATTTGATATTTTTCTGTATTTAAAATTTGATAGGGTTGTGAGTGTCTAGTAGAAAATTAGCTGTGCTGTTATTAGTAAATATATGTTCTGTGGTGGTAAAAGAGACATTTCATTAGAAAGGTACTGTAGACTCTTAGGGATTTTTGTATGTCTCATTATTTTGACGTTGTCAAAGTATAGAGTAAAGGTTGAAGTGATCCATGTAGTAGTCTTTGTAATCTTTAATAATATTAAGCCTTAGTAGACAAAAACATCTAGTAGGAAACAGGTGATTAAAAATATTTAGTGGGGCTGGACCAGTGGCTCAGTGGTTACGGCGCTTGCCTGGCACGTGCAAGTACACGGGTTCAAACCCCAGCACCATGTACACAACTAAGCATCGGAGCAGTGAAAGCCATGTGAAAAACTCAATAAAAATTCTGTCTCTCTCTCTCTCACTGACCTTCTCTCTTTAAAAAAAAAAAAAATTAGTGATTGCATCTTTTCACAGACTTGTTCTGTGAGTCACTTAATGTCTAAATGAAGGCTTTTTTTTTTTTTTTAATTGTATTGGGGATTGAGCCGGGGGCACTTAACCATTGAGTTACATTCTCAACCTATTTTTTATTTTGAGACATGGCTCAGCCTCTTGAGCCACTGTGATTGCAGGCATGCACCATTAAAATGAAAAGTTTATAAGGTTTTTGTTCTTTATTTTCTCAGGATGCCTCTCTTCTGCCCTTGATCTGTGCTTCTATGGCACCTGTAGCTCAGGAGTAAACTTCTCTACTGCATTTTGAGAGTTGTGACCTTTTCTCCTCTATCTCCAAGGTTCGTGTTTTATTCGAACGGACCAGCTGGACGGCGAGACGGACTGGAAGCTGAAGGTGGCAGTGAGCTGCACTCAAAGGCTGCCGGCCCTGGGGGTGAGCACCATCAAGACATGCATTCCTTTTATCTTCAGTAGTAATGTCTAAGTGACCTTCTGCTCTTACCAGCTAGGTTGTCTAATGCATTCAGAGCTTGTCTGATCATTTTCTTATTCCCAAGAAAATGTCATTAGAAACAATGCCAAGATAATTTCTGAGGTTTCTTAGCATATAACCAGTTCCGCATGGTTGGGAATGTTATTTTTGGCTTGACACTTCTGCTCTCTTTTTTTCTTTTTCTATTTTTTTTCCCCCTCTTAGATAATCTTAGAGTTGAGGAGTTTTGGTGGGAACATAAGAGGTCCATTATTGCCA
The DNA here is from genome assembly GCA_004027875.1 of Aplodontia rufa. NCBI lineage: Eukaryota > Metazoa > Chordata > Mammalia > Rodentia > Aplodontiidae > Aplodontia > Aplodontia rufa. The sequence goes on from PVKS010016633.1 coordinate 30,457, forward strand.
GTTGACTTGGTCCCTAATAGCTGAACTCCACAGGCCTAAGCCTTTGAGCCTTGCCTGTCACCTGCACCGTTTTCTGCTGAAGAAGGAGAACCTCTCTAACAGGAAGTGAGTCTTGCAATGTCTCTTGATAAAAGGGAAGGAGACCAGGTTGGCCTCTGCCAAGTGTTTGTATATGTCTGCGGGAGGTGCAGTTTAGGTTAGAGAGCAACATCCCAGGTGTGTGTTTATTTCCAGTGATCTGTACTACACCCCTTACAAATGTCCAGAATCTAAACTGGTGCACTTTTTTTCCGCTTTGACAAAACCCTAGTTGTGGCCATTTGGTGTTTGCTTTGTGTTAGATCATATCTAGTGTTGGTGTGGTGAGTGGCTTTTTCTTAGATGATCTGCTCCATGGGAATGAGGGAAATTGGAGGCTATAAAGGGTGACTCTGACCACATAGTGGTCAGCCGAGGGAGAAGGTTGGGCACTGCATACTCGGTGCTTCCTTGTTTCGGCTCCATGGACATGGGAACCGCCGCTGCTCAGCCTTCATGTGGTTTGCAGTCACCTGGACAGCAGGAGCCTGTGTCCCCCTGTGCTGGACTCTCTGGACACCAGATGCAAAGGTGGGCAAAGGTGCTGTACTTCTCCCTGTCTTTGAGGCAGTGCCTGGGTAGAAGTCATTCCTCTGCATCCTCTGTCGGCTGCAGCAAGCTGCTTATCCCTTCCTTGTCACGTGAGAATGTGTTGCTACACAGTCACTTCATCTTCTCTTCTCCTTTCTCGTCTTTTTACTACTGAGAAATACTGTAGGTGCTTCACTCGTGCTGTGCAGAGTAAGTCCAGGCTGGCTGGGGACTCCTCGCTGTAGCTCTCCATCCTGAGATGGGGAGTGACCGTTCCTAGCTGAGCAGCCTCTGCAAGCACCCTTTTGCAGGGTCCGGGACATAACTCTGAAAGAAGGCATCTACATAGCAGGTAGCAAGTCTTTTCCTTCGTGGAAGCAGAATTATGGGATAAAAGAATATCACAGTTTTGGTCTCCTGGATAAATTTTTGCAGCAGAGTTGTACCAAACATTCAGTAACTAGTGACAGATGATTACTAGGCACTATCTTTTAAAATATTTAACATAAGCATGGAAGAAAAAAATTTCATTTTGGCAGAGAGAAAGTGGCCTGGAGGTTTCCATCACATGCTTCCTGGGTACCTGTCCTCCTTGCGTTGTTTGCGCTCACCTTTGCTATTTCATGTTGGTGTTTGCCACTTGAAAAGAGCTGTGTGCTCTAGTGTACGGTAATCTTCTAAAACAGTAAAACCAGATGTATGCACATGGGTATTCTGCCTTTCATTTTCCTGTTTTTCAGCACACAGAAACATTTCTCTTTCTCTTGTTTTGTCTCTATACATCGTGTAGTCACCTCAGACCCCAGGTCAGAAATTTATTTGAAAACAGCCTGAGTTTCTGTTGTGGATCCAGATTTCTTCATCCAAGCCAGTAGCATAGCAGCTTGGTGATTGGTCTTTAAGGTTGATTGTTGCCAGGGCTCTGTGATGCACGTTTGAGTTCTGTAGAGGTTCTGTTTCATCTGCATGTTCTGGTTGGTGATGAGAGAAGGCAGATTCTCCTGGACCAGTTAATGAGGGGTTAGAGGAGTCAGGTGTGGCATCAGTGCCCCCAGCAACCAGCTCACTCTAACATCTTCCAGGACAGGAAGTCACAAGTCCAGGGTGAGGCACTTTCCCACAGAAGGTGTGTGGGGTGGGGACACACAGCAGGTCCTGCAGGTCACAGAAACACCCTGCTGCTTTCCAGGATGGCAGCACCCTTCACATCTCCAGCAACAGTGCACAAGTGGTCCAGTCTCTGCGTCCTCAGCAGATTCCCCTGTGGTCACCAGTTTTGTCATAGTCATTGTGACCTCACGTAGAGGTCCTTCTTGGCAATTTTAGTTGATTTCCCTGGAGGCTCATATATAAGCATTGCTTCCTGTGCTTCAGGCTGTGTGTCCTCCTTGGGGAACATCTGCCCATGTCTTATCTGTGGCTTTGTGTCGCAGACCTCCTGGGTGTGACCTCTGGCTGGTCTTGTCTGGTGCAGAGGAGACCTTTAGCTCAGTCCTTCTGGTCTGGGGGTCCTGATTCTTCACTGCCACTGTCACACTGCACTCCAGGTGGCATAGAACAGAGGCAAAGAGACCGCTCATTGCCTGCTGTCTCTGGACTTGGGGGCTCATCAGCCCCCAAGTGTGTGGTGATAGCTGTCTGTTGTTCAGAGATACCTGATCAGGTTGAGGACGTTCTTCCTAGAATTTGTTTGCAGAGCAGTTTGCCATGAGTGGTATTGGGTTTTTCAAAGGCTTTTCTGTATCAATTGAGGTGACCATGTGGTTTTTTTCTCCTTTATTAACAGTGTATTTTGTGGACTGACTGTGTGTTTGTTACCCTACCAACACAATGGGACAAATGCCGGTCTGTCTTGCTGAGAGTCCTTTTGATGTGTTGCAGTGTTTGACTTGTTAGTGTCCTGTTAGGGGTGTTTTGTGCCTGTGTTCATGAAGGATATTCTGTATTATTTTTGTTTAATGTCTTTGGTTTGGTATTATCTAGAGACCATGCTGGCCTCATAAAACAGTTTGGAGAGTCTTATTGCTTCTTGAATTTTTCAAGTCGTTGGTGTAAGATTGGTATTATCTCTTTTTTATATTTTGGACATACTCACTTTTGAAACCATCTGATACAAGAGTTTACTTTCTGGGAACTGTTCATTTACGAATTGAATTTTGTTTATAGATATAGAGCTAGTCAGAGTTTTCAGTAGTTTATAATACTCAATTTGTATATTAGTTAATTATCATTGTCATTACTGGTTATGTTTCTCGTTTTAAAACTTTCTTGTTATACGTCATACTTGTCTGATTTTTTTGCATATATGGTAGTTTTTATTGGGTACTGCATATTATTAAAGTTACATTTAATGTTTGAGGATTTTTTTTTCCTTTTCCTCTGTACTTTATTTTCTTAACTTCAGAAACTTTTCAAGATTTGTTCTTAAACTTTTTTATGGTTGCCCCAGGCTTCCTTATTGTAGTGTTAATTTAGTCCAAGTACCTAGATTGATTGCAGGCTCCTCTTAACTCTTAATCTCTCCCAGCTCTGCTGACCCTGGGTTGTACAGTTTGGAGCACTCTGTTAAAACTTGTTGTGCCCAAATATAATCCTACCCTTCATGTGTATGTTGGCAAGTGGTAGCTGGTTTCTGCAACTTTATTTTCCCAGGTTCTTCCCAGCAACTGCAAGTACCGAGTTTACCTCCTCTAACCTCCTCCCACTACAGGACTGGGCTGATGTGGGGTGCGTAGCTGTCTTTGCTTCCTGCGATCAGCTTGTCCAGTGTCTGAACATGACTATGACATGTATTTTGTCTGTTTTTAAATCAGTTCCTGTCTTTGGTTTTATGCTTCTACTAGTTCCCCTCATGGTTGTATTTTAAGTGGGTACTTTTTAAGTGACTTCTACTTTTCGTACAGAATTTCTAATCTAATTAACATTTATTTTGAGACCAGCCATGAGTAGAAAGTCAAACCTTTTTAAAAAAAGACAGAAATCCTGTCCATCGTTTACACTCATGCTGTTCACCAAGCACCTCTTATTTTTCCTTCACTTTAAAATTGCCCCAGATGGTTCTGCAGGGTTCAGCTCTCGCCATCCAGGTGAGTGTGCCTGTGTCTCCACACCAGGGCCTAGTGCCTGTTGGAGCTCTGCCTCTCAACCGCTACCTTCTGTCGTCTTGCCTTGTAAATGTGTTGGATTTTACTTGGGATAATATTGGTATGTGTTCCTTCATGCTTGAAGGCTTTGTGTTGTGCCCAGAAGACTGTCCTGCCATTGCCCATTTATCACTGTAGCTGCTTTAGGAGTCTGTCAGCAGGTAAGAGGCGGAAGTGAGAAGCTGGCCAGCTGTCACAGCATCACGGTCGTTGAAATGCCCTTGCAGTTCCACAGGCTGCACAGAGACCCCAGAGAAGGATGCTTCACTTTGGCACAGGTCAGGCGGCTCCTTCCTTACAGTCAGGCCTTTCTCCATCCTTTTCCTCAGTGCTCCACTGCTCCCTGCAGCTCTTCCCACCCTCAGACTGCATTCACTCTCCACCGTTGTCCTCCTCTTAAGGTGTCTTGGAACTTCTCACACTGTTCGTTAAAGGTGGATGAATTTCTTGGGCATCTTGCAGCCTGATGACTTTATGATAGCGGAGCTCACTTGTGGGGTTACTGTTAATGCTTCCTGGTTGCATCCTTCCTCCTTGTGTTTCTTTATCTGGTGAACATCCCTAGCCAATCTCCTGGCTGTTAAAGAGAAAGGGGGCCTTGGAATGCTTGGAAGACTGAAGAGGATTTTATTTGCCACCACACTTGGGTGATAGCCCCATCCTCCGTATCTTCCCCTGAAAATCCTTCCCAGAATCTTAGGGTGCACTGGTGGTAGGCAGTTTGGGAATGGCCACACTAAATGATAATTTTGTAATAGACTTAAATTTGCTAAGAGTAGTAGTAGGAAAGAGTGCAGAATCAAAACACTGTATTTAAACGTGCCTGAGAAAAAAACCAAACAGACCAACAAACAAGAGTGTGATTCCTCTCAGAAGATTCTGGAAGAAGACTCAGCAGTTGCTGAGAGTAGGCATGTGTTGGGGTTCAAAAAGGTAGACAGGAATACTTTTTGGAGTGGTGGAAATGTTCAATATCTTGATTATTTGATATTTTGATCATCACAGGCATCCATGTATATCAAAACATAGTTTTACACTTTATTTGTATTCCATATAAATTATAAATTAATAAAGTAGTTGAAATACCAGTGTACCGTTATCTATAACTTTGGGTAATAATATCATTGATGTGGAAAATCACATTTCATTATAATAAATGTTATAAGGTTGCTTCTTCATTTTTATTAGTGCTATACGTGCTCATATGTAAATATTTATTTGAGAATATTTAGATAATTACACATTTAAAATGCTACTTTAAAAACATTGTGACCATTATACTTCAAAAGGGAGCATGACTGAGCATTTGCGTGAACATCTGTATAGATAATGAAAGCAGTAAAATTTTTGAGAGGACCATAGATGCAAAAAGAGTATCTGCTAAGGAAAAAAATGTAACTGAATTTCTGATTTATTAATTAAAATTTGTATTTCATGAAATTGGGCATATTACACACTGATCTTTTCCTCACAGAGAGGAAAGCTCTGATCCATGGCAAGAATTTTTTTGCCGTTTGTTCCCCCTCCCATGTCTCTGCTGTCATGGATCAGGGCTCCTCAGTATGGCACCCAGGGTGGGCAGGCCTGCACGTGCCAGGCTGTTGTGCAGAATGGAGGCAGCCACCCACACTGGGCTCTGATGGGCCCCTGGCCGCTCCAGAGTCCTTGGGGAGCCGTGAGGAAGCCGTGTGCAGGCCCCGCAGCGCAGGTGCCCTTTGTTGTGCTCGCAGGCATCACAGACGCTGGGAAATATGTTTCTGGCTTTTGTGATGAAGCAAATTTATTAGCAACCATGAGGCCCCCGTAATTTTCAATAAATCATGACTTGCTGATTTATTTCAAAAGATCCATATAGCTGTAAACAATACCATTTACATTTAATTAGTTTTATTGAACGAAAGGCAATTTTATTTGTAATGAACCACATGTTATGATTAAGGATGTATTTTAATGACCTTTAAGTAATGCAAACAAATGTTGCCCTTGACCTAATAGCAGAGGCTTTCCTACATTATTGAAAACTTCAGAATGATTTTTAAATTATCTTGGAAAGCTTCGAATGACGTTCTCATTATTGTGCCATTATTCAGTCATTTGCTGTCTAATATACCAGATGAAATGCACTCTTGTAAGTGTCCGCTGCATGTAGAAAAGAGGATGGTTGCCGGCTTGCTCTTTTTCTTGTATTGGAAGGTAGTGTGCAGTATCTAGGTTTCATGTTTTGGAAGTCATTGTGTGACAGTGTAATATTTGAATGAAGAATGAGAATCAGACGTATCCATACTCTTTTGGCTGCGTACTAAACATTCTGGTAGTATTTTCACAAGTCCACATCATTATACTATGTGTGTCTTCTTCCGTAAACCAGCTTGGCTTAACTAACTTGAACATGAATTGTCAGTTCCTGTATAGTCTAGTTGCAGTAACAGCCCCACTGTGGTAGCCTAGTGTGTTCAGCGTCACTCTGCCCATCGTCCAGCCTCTTTTCCCTATGAACTTGAGAACTAGTCTCCCTTTTCTCTGAGCCCTGGAAGGTATAGGAAGTAACTTTCACCATTGAATGTGCTCCTAGGAGTTTGGAAGGACAGAAGTGAAGCTTTCCTGTGCTGGCAGTTGTACTTGTGGGGCCTGAGCTCCTGCTGCTTCTAGGTCACGTGGTGGTGGTCACAGCCCCATTGTATCTCCCACTGGATCCTTGCAATGGCATCTTCCTGGAGGGAGATATGGGGGTTCAATCATGCGCTTCTTCCCTTCTCTGATAGTGGAAACATCCTGTTGTATATATAAGTTTCCTTTTGCTGTAAGATACAGAGCGCTTCTGCTTCCTGTACTGAAACTTGACTGGTGCACCCAAGCCATTCAACAGCCCAGCAGTGGTAGCCCAAGGCTGGTAGGGTAGCTTTGTCATCTGTGACAGCTGACTTCCCACGAAGGGGTCCCAGTGGCTCTCAGACTCCATGCTGGCCAGTGACAGGGGGAATATGGCTTATGGCCTGCGTCCCTGCTTCTCATGGCACTCGGCCAGAATGAGTCATGTGGTCACAGCCAGCTGTGGGGAATGCCAGGGAACATGTTGGAAAGCCACCTGTCTGTGTATGGTTTGGGAGTTTTTAAAAGACAAGAGGATGGAAGGTATTCTCTGCTGCACTCTGTTTTCATTTTGTTTTCTGTTGAATGTCTCTGATTTCTAAGGCTGCTTATGGGATTGAGTAGCCTAAATTCAGTTAGTTTTCTTAGAGGATTTTTTTGCCAGGAGGATAGGACATTCTTTTAGTCATTTTTTTTTTATTGGCATCAGTTACTCTGCTCTTGTTTTTCAAATTAAAATCCAAGCAATTCATAAATATATATGTTCCAATGGAATATATAGAAAATATATAGGAAATCAATGAAATGTGAATACAAAAGCCAACATGTCGTGTGGAAATGAAAGAAGGCAAGTTTCAGAGCAAGTGATCAAGCATGGCATACAGACGCCTGCGTGGGCAGCCCGCCAGCATCCTGAGAGAGGTTGAATGCATATGTGGAATCGGCCGCCCAGAGGTCTTGGCTGTCAGGAACAGAGAGAGTGATTTAAGATGTTGCATATTTGAAGAAATCTGAGAGATTGTTACAGTCTAAACAAAATAGAAGCTATGAGAAAAGATCAAGTGCAAAACAAGAGCTCTTAAGAGATATATATGACTGCTGCAGTTAAGCAAGTGAAAAAGAATGGGAACTGCAGTGAAGCACAGGTTTATGACTGCCGATGGCTGCTTCCTCCCCAGTGGGACCTTAATTCCTGTCAGTGAGATTGCTCTCAAACTTGACAACTCTTCTTGGATTTCTTTTCTTTTGCTGCTTGCTTTTAAGACATGGTCTTGCCTACATAGAGAAAGGGTAAGATCAAATGGAAGTTCCTCTGTCCCCACCAGTGAAGCATGTTGTCTCTGTTGTGACCGTCTCCACCTTTGCCTGATCTCACAACAGAGGAGGAACCCTTCTCCTGCCTACAGATCCTGCTTCCTCAGCTTTGCATGGAGCCTGGCTGACCGTGCTTTTCAAAGACCTTGACTGGTCCGCAGTTCCCACCCTCCCTTGCCATTCCTTTTCGTTGTCCTTTGAGGCCTAAACCTGCTTTAATTTCTCATGTTTCCATATCCTTTTTTCACTTCAGCTTCATTGAACATTTTTAGGATGCTATTTTAATTATCTGCGTTTTTTAGTAGTTGCTAGAGATCACAATATGCATTTAACTAGAAGTGTATTATCATAAAAGGCCAACATGTTTTCCCTTGCTGACAGAGCCAGATCTTTCTACCACACCTGGCCTTGATTCTGGGAATTTGTGCTGTCTACACGATCAGACGTTTTGCCTGCATTTTATTATTTTTTTTTATTTTAAAGAGAGAAGGGCAGTGAGAGAGAGAGAGAGGGAGAGACAGAATCAATTTTTATGAGTTTTTCACATGGCTTTCGTTGCTCTGACACTTATTTGTGTACATGGGTGCTGGGATTTGAACCCGTGTACTTGCACATGCCAGGCAAGTGCTATAACCGCCGAGCCACCACTCCAGCCCCTTGCCTGCATTTTAAACAATGTTGGTAGTCTCATTTTTGTACCATTGTTCTTCCCTGAGATGTGAGTTTTCAGCCTGATATCATTTCCCATCAGGGTCAAGAGGTGCTCAGTGTTCCTGTAGCTGGCGCAGAACTGCTGGGATTAGTCATTCAGTTCACATGAAGATGGCTTTGTTTCTTCCACGCTCTTCAAGGATCTTCTTGCTGGCTTTGAATTCTGAGTTGGCCTCTCCCCACAGCAGTACTTTAGATGTTTTGCTCTGTTGTCTGCTGCCTTGATTATTTTAGATAGAAGTCTGATGGTCACTCTCTTATGTATAATGTATCCATTTTTTCTAGGTGTTCTTAGGATTTTGTTCCCCATGTGTCTTTGTTTTTATAGCAATTTGATGTTTCAACTTTTAATTATCTTTGTAAGGATTATTTTAGCTTCTTGAATCTGTATTTTTGGCTGTCAGCGAATTTGGCATATTTTCATTTATTATTTCTTTAGATAGTTTTCCTTTCCTTCTCTCTGTTACGTCTGAAATCCAGTTACAGGCATATTAGATTTCTTTAAAAAAATCAGTTTTTTTTCCGTCACAATAACTGAGTATTCTGTTATCTCACCCTGTGGTTAAGCTCATCTAAGACATTATTGCAGGTGTTTTATCTTCATCTCTGGAATTTCCGTCAGGTTCTTTCTTCTTCACTGTGTTGTCTTTCTCTGCTGAGATTTTGTGTTGCTGTTCTTTGGGAGCTTGTGCTGAGCACCTGAAGCGTTCTAGTGCTGCTTTAGAGTTCTCTTCTCTTGATTCTGATGCTCAGTGCTTTCAGGACTGGCCCTCGCCCACTGCATTCTTTTTTGGGATGGGTTTTTGGGTTTTTGTCCTTTGTATGTCTGGAAATTTGGATTTCTTTATATAGACACAGGGTTTTGTTAGCTTCTTATAAAGAGCTGGATGTTTCTTTAAACTGTGGCTAACTTGGCTGAGGTCTTTGCTCACTTTTTTTCCTTAGCTGGGCTGCTTGGAAGTTGCACTATGCGTGATTTCTTTAGGTGTCAGAAGGAGGTTGTACACAGATTTTTCGGGCCCTTCTGTGAGTTGCTGCCTTCTCAGAGACTCCAGTTTCTCCTCACTTTTCAGCTGCTGTAATCAACCTATTCTCCTAACTCTGGTTTTTCATATCCACTCAGAAAGGAAATCAAATTTATAAAAATGGCAAGTACTTTTCGTCGGGGATCATGAAAACCACCCCTGGCTTTGATGATTTGTTAAGACTCAGAGGAACCAGGCAACGTGTCATCCTACATATGGCTGTGGCATATTACAGGAAAAGGGAACCAATCCCAACCAGCCAGGGGAATGCGAGAGTCCAGTGGAAAGTAGGCACACAACACACACAGCCCGCTCTTGGTTACGTCATGTGACAAGTGTGTGCAGTGCCATCTGCAGGGAGCTGCAGAAGCTCACTTTCTTAGGCCCTCATCGAGGGCCAGCTGCAGAGGGATATACCATGGTGCTCCAGTGCCAGAAGGAAAGCAGTGTTCGGGATAAATCACATGTTTGCATAAACAGTTGAGGGGTGGAAAGCCTTCCAGAAGAATCCTCGTTCCCTGACCCCAGCCTCGCATGCAGTCCTTCCAAGGGTCAGGCCCCTCAGGAGGATGTGGGAAGTCTCCTGCTCAAACTATCCCACTGTGGTGTGACCACACCACACATCACCCCCAGGTGCCACTGCACCACACAAGACCACCTGCCTCATCAGTCTCAGGCCTGCCTTATAGTCAGTTGAACAAGGTGGTTCCCCCCAAAATCCATCTTACGAACGCTGTACATCATGCATGGCTGTAGCCTCTGCAGCTGGTGCACCTTACCCACTTGCAGAGACTTGCCAAGGCAGCAAGAGGGGAGTTTCCTCATAATTCTGAGGTCAAAGGTCACTCAAGTCTGTCGCTCCCCGCAGGGTTCTGGAGCGGGGCGGAACAACCTCGGCGGACCTTAGCCGTTCCCTGGGGGCCGACAGGACAGGGCTGGGGCCCGGGGGAGAGGAGTCACTCCCCGCAGCATTCTGGAGCGAGGAGCGGGCAAAACGACCCAGCGGACCTGGGCCATTCCCCGAGGGGCCAAGTCAGGACGGGGATGGGACCTGGGGACAAGGAGTCGCTCCCCGCAGTGTTCCGGAGCGAGGAGTGGGCAGAACGACCCAAACCTGGGCTGTCCCCCCGAGGGGCTGAGTCAGGAAACTGGGAACCGGGGGCAAGGAGTCGCTCCCCGCAGCATTCCGGAGCGAGGAGCGGGCGGAGCGACCCGGAGGACCTGGGCCCCTCCCCGAGGGGCCTAGTCAGGAAGGGTCGGGGAGCCGGGAACAAGGGGGCGAAGCCGGCGGCTGGAACACGGGACCTGCATCTTCTACCGCTGTTGATCTCTGACGTCTCTGCTGATCTCTCCGGTTCTATGCGTCTTCTCTGCTTTCTTCCTTCAGGACAGGGCTGCTTTCCTCCTGGCTGCTGCCTTCTCTGGTTCTATGCTTTCTTCCTTCAGCTACTCTTTCTTTGGCTGCTTCCTTACCTGACTAGTCGCTACTCTATTTATCCATTACAACAACCAATAGGGGTACAGTGCAAACACATTTCTCCAATTGTAACAAATGAGTGGCCGAATAGCTTAGTCATGCGGTCAGGCAATTTGCTAACTACAAGCCAACTGGACCCCTTAGAGTTGTTTACCACCAATTCTTTTACAAGCCAGCTGGGCCTCATGTTCCCAGCACAAGCCCTTCCTTCCAGCCCCACGCTGGCACCCCCTAGTGGTGGGGTTTTGTTGTTACAGAGTTGAGATATTTCATTTGGCCATCCTGATTGTAACATGTCCTATCCTTCCCGGGTCTTAGACCTTTCACGTGGGATGGTTTTCAAGAGGGACAAAGGCTTTTTTTTAAAAAAGGAAAAATTTTTATGCAACCAAACCAGAAACACACATCATGCTTAATACTTTATCAAGAGAAAATCCTTGATTTTCAAACCTTTTCAGAATGACTGACTACATGTAATCCCCATGCTGTGTCCTAATCATCTGTCAGGGGAGCGGCCTGGAAAAGATCATTCTTTCTCTGGGCTCCAGCATGCAGTGACAGGTGAGGGACTTAGCATCAGGCCCTTGGTCCTGTGCTTCAAGCTGCAGCTGTTGGAACACCACACAGGGCATGCTGAGCATCGGGGAAACCCCCCTGGGAGCAGAGCAACACCTCGAGGGTCCCATTCTGCTCCTACTCCCTGATGTGCAGCTCTGCATTGTGGCACAGATGGGTGAGAAGGTGACCTCCATGTGAGGAATGGAGGTCAGGCAGTGACCTCCATGTCAGGGATGGGATGAGCATGGGCAGCTCAGGTCAGGCAGTGACCTCCATGTCAGGGATGGGATGAGCATGGGCAGCTCAGGTCAGGTAGTGACCTCCATGTCAGGAATGGGGTGAGCACGGGCAGCTCAGGTCAGGTGTGGGTGCTGGTTTCAAGCTTTTGGCACTCAGAGGGATCTGCAGTGTTACTTGCCCAGGTCTGAGGGCTGTCGATGAGTCTGTCCCTCCTCATAGTTTCCCAGCTCGTGTTCCCTTGCAGACAGGGCCTTCCGTGGTATCAGCCTTAGCACTCAGGAACAGTGAGTTAAGGATGCTTGGAAGTCTTTGATATTCTGTGACTTGAGGCTCCACCCTGAAGTTGGAGTGCACAGCCCCAGGCAGTGTGTACTCTGCCAGCATCTTCCCACCGGCCCTGACACTCGCTGGCTGTTAGGCAGGGGAAGAGGAAGGGCCATTGTTTGAGCTTTGACGCTGTTGCTTAGTTACCTTCCACCCTCGTTCCTGGTCGGTGCTGGCATAGAGGCTCCCAGGCAGTCAGTGGACCACTTCTAGTACATTGTGCATGGAAGACCTTGATCAGCAGTTGAAAAATTCTCCAGTGATTGTACCTAGTTATAGTGTCAACATTAATTCAGATGTTCTGTATTTCAGGACCTTTTTTCAATCAGTGCTTATGTTTATGCGCAGAAGCCACAGCTGGATATTCACAGTTTTGAAGGAACATTTACCAGGGTAAGTTAAATCTTTTCTTCTGAATAACTGTACTTACTGTACATATAAGTTAAAGGTAATAGACCTTTGTTTTGAGAGAGTAGTTTTACCAGGAATAAATTTTCTGAACTAGAGAGAAAGATTGGAGAAGTGTCAATGTTCATAGATATTCCCTTGACACATATTTATAAGATATGTTTGCTATAGGTTTTCTAATATTTTTAGCCTATTTACTGTAGACAGCATCCTTCTCCCCTAAAATATAGATCAGTAAAATGATGTATTTTAACTCTTTGGGTTAATCATGCTAGCAGAATTGTTTCTAGATTTTATTATTCAAGTAAATATATGTATACACATGTGTGAATATATGAAGATGTGTATTTCTTCACGTACATGTGAGTACTTTATTCCACTTTGGATCATTACCGAGTTTTGGTAAAGCTTGACATCTTCTTTCCCCCTGACTGCTAGGGTGTGAAGAATGTAATGCTATTGATTTTCACAGCTTATAACTGAAATTACAGATGCTTTAGTAAGAGATTTGAAGTGGCTTTAATGTGTTTATAATGGCTCCAAATATTTTTTCTTTTTTTTGTTAGAAGTATATAGAGATACAATTGAGGGGGAAACATTATCAAGCCATCAGTAACCAATGTATATATACTTTGTTATCCAGGGGTAATGCCAAAACATGGATGCCCACCTTGGG
>PVKS010016634.1:0-43559 GCA_004027875.1 Aplodontia rufa
TGGTATAAATGTACCACAGTTTTTGGATCCATTCTTCCTGTGAGGGACACCGGGGTTGTTTCCATAGCCTAGCAATAGTAAATTGTGCTGCTATGAACATCGATATTGCTGTGTCACTGTAATGTGCTGATTCTAAGTCCCCTGGAAAGATACCCAGGAGTGGAATAGCAGGGTCGTATGGTGGAGTCATCCCTAGTTCAAAATGAAAATTTTTAAAAAAGGTATTGGTATATAAGTCAGTGTCAGAGGACCCTGGGTTCAATTCCCAGTATGGGAGAAAAAAAAAAAAAAAAAAAAAGAACTGATGTTACAGGAATCGCTCTGGTCTATAGGAAATTCAAACAAACAATTCCACTAAATCCTCTCAACAACTCCATAAGGTAGGTACATTACCTCCATTTTACTGAGGCAAAATGAGACACAGAAGAAGGTAATTTACCAGCCACATGCCTATGAATAACTGTACCAGGGTTTGAATCCGGAGGGTTCAACTGCAAAATTCTTCCTTTTCTTTCTTTTTTTTTCTGTTTCTTATTCAGTGCTGGGGATTGGACCCAGGTCATCGCTCATACTAAGTAAGTGCTCCACCCTGAGTTACATCTTTACCCCCAAATCTCCATTCCACCTTCGCATTCAGGGTCTTCTCCTTCCACAATCCCACCCCACTGGTCCTTATCCTTCATAACATTCTCCAAGAAGGATCCTTATATAGAAAGAAGGAAGCCAAGAAACACAGTGAGGAAGGGAAGCTAAAGGACAGGCCAGACCTGTTATTTCTCTTGAGAAACAAATGGAAACAACTAATTCAAAAATTCTGCCCATCCAAACCCATACTCCTCCTCCCAGCCAGGACCCTGGAACACTTTCAACCCGAGTTAATACTAACCCAGAGAATAAGAATGCCTCAAATCCTGAACCACCCAACAGGGAATACTCTCCCTTCCGTGGACAAACCTAGGTCATGTGACCTTGACCAATGGTAACAATGGCAAAGAATTCTCTCTACAATGCATTCTATGTGCTGGGCTCTTCCAAACACTGGACATATTTGACTCATTTAGTCCTTATACCCAACTTCACATACAGTGGAGCCACTTTCCCTAGGTTAGCCTTGGGTGGTACCATCTGGGTCCAGAATCCACGCTCTTAACTATCCTGCACTGACTGCCTCTCAGAGACATCTGGAGGACAAACGGGTGGATACACTGCTTCTCTTGAAGAATGACTAGGAAACCTCGTGAACTTGCCCTTTCTGGGCTTGCAGGGATGGAGTACAGGTGACTGCAGGGAAGGGGGTCCATCTGACATTAGGCAACACCCAGCACAATGCATGGCATTGGAGGAGTTCTGTAAACATCTGTGTAAGGAATGGAAATCGGACACAGTCCTCAAAAAAAAAAAAATTAAAGAAGAAAGAGAAAAATTTCCCCTTGATATAAGTTTTAAATAGCCACTGACTGAAACAGTAAAACACTGTGACTCTCAATGAAGATGAAGTAAAAGAAAAATGAGACGGCCATTCCTACCACTTGAGGTGACCAACATTAGCAGCCTGGTGTGTCCCTTCCACACCTTTCTCCCTGCCCACACAGGCACATAAAAAAATACATGCCACGCTGCCCAAAAGGGTTATCCATCTTGGATGGCAGGTGCTAGGCCAAGCAACCTTCCCTCTGAGGGAATCTCAAATACTGGTGCAAGGAAAAGTAGACATAGAAACAGAAGTGTCAAGAGAGAACTGCGGGGGGCCAGAGCGGTGGCTCAGTGGTTACAGTGCTTGCCTGGCACGTGCAAGGACCCGGGTTCAAACCCCAGCACCACATATACAACTAAGTGTCGGAGAAACAAACGCCAGATGAAAAACTAAAGTTGACTGTCTCTCTCTCCTTAAAAACAGAGAGAGAGAGAGAGAGAGAGAGAGAGAGAATGAACTAACTGTGGAGCCAGAGAGGTTAAGACCATAGGAGCAATGACTCCTCAAGGGAGTCTGACTGACAACACTGCAGGGGCTTCCTGCTCTGGCTTCTCCAGGGATCTGTACCAACAGCCGACCCCCACAACACCCAGACACATAAGCCCTCCTCCCAGAGGAGCTCATGTGTCTGCTCCCTAGAGCCTGAGAGTCCAATGCACACTCTCAGGAAGGATAAGCTGGTCCAACAGCAGGCCAGGTCCACCTGCCATCAGCTGTGTCATACCCCTACCTTGAATTCCCCAACAACCTTGCGCAAGGCTCGGTCCAGCTCCTCAGAGGAGACACGCACATAGGTGAAGTCAATGAAGTCACAGTCGACATCCTGGGTGCCCACGGTGCCAATGGAGTAGGTGCCCTCCTTCTTGTAGTGGAACTTGCCTGTACTGCGGTGCAAGAGCACTGTGTGCAGCACAGCCAGCATGGCCTCCTCCACCTGCCGCCCCTCCACCGACACCTCCAGCACCTCCGAACGACAGTTCATCCTGTAGCCACACTAGGGCGGATGACAAGGACAAACAGGGCAGGGAGCTTCACCCCACTCAAGGGCACCCTGCAAGAAGAACCCAAGTCAGAATGCTAACATTCTGAACCATCTGTATTGGCTTGGCTCAGCCAAGCCCCTGCCTCTACTTGACCTTCTCTGCACGTCAGAAGCACAAGCTGCCAGAAAATCATAGGCTCTTGGGACTGGAAAGCTTCATTTCAAAGTTACCCATCCAGGAGCTGGAGCAGTGGCTTGATTCTCTCTTTTTCTCTCCTACTCTCTTAAAAAAAAAAAAAAAAGAGTTTCCGATCCAAACACCCAGATGAGGCCTGCAATCCATTTACAGCATTTGAGGCACTGACAGCAAAGGCTCACTGTGGAACACCTGTCAGGCACTGGCCACACAAAAGCAAGCACAGCCTTGCCTTAGGAGCTGAGGGGGTGCAGGAGAAACAGGCTGGTATATATTCCCACTGCAGCTTGAGGATGAGGTGGGAGTAAGAAAAGACTAGAGTCTGACCTCCTAGGACCTTAAATGCGTAGATTAGGGCAATCAAACTACCCTGGGGTCAGTAAAGAGTCAATGAATTCCTATACCAAGATCAAATCTGTGCATTAGAAAGTTAAATCTGGCTGGATACGGTGGCACACACCTGTAATCCCAGCTATTCCGGAGGCTAAGGCCAAGGACTACAAGTTTGAAGCCAACCTTAGTAACTTAGCAAGACCCTTTCACAAAATACAACTTTAAAAGGGCTGAATACGTGGCTCAAAGATAAAGCACGAGCTTACCATGTGAGGCCTTAGGTTCAATCCCCAGGAGTTGTAGGGGAGGAAAATGAGGAATCAGGGGAGTTAACTCTAACTAAAGGACAAAGAATGGTTCTTAACTATTTTGGGGTCACAAACCACTTTGAGAAGACAAAACCTGAATGACACACTCACATACACACCAAATTTCACATTTCCAGGGCCATCGGACTCCAGAGTAAAAACGTGGATCGGCAAGCCTGTAATCCCAACGGCTTGGGAGTCTGAGGCAGAAGGACGGCAAGTTCAAAGCCAGCCACAGCAACTTATCAAGGACTTAAGCAACTTAGCAAGACCCTGTCTCAAAATAAAATATAAAAAAGGGCTGGGATATGGCTCATTGGTTAAGTGCCATGGGGTTCAATGCCCAGTACCAAAAATAAAAATAAAAACATGACTCTAAGGCAGAAAGGTTGGGCAGGGAAACGAGCTAAGGCCATTACAATAGTGGCAGCTGCAGAAGCTGCACCACTAGGTGTGGGGCAGTGAAGAGCAGACTATGAAGGTTTTCATATCCAACAGTCCTGGGTTTGAATCCCAGCTGTCCTATATCATCTTTTTTTTTTTTTTTTTTTTTTTTAAAGAAACAGGGTTTCACTACATTGCCCAGGCCAGCCCTGAACTTCTGGACTAAAGCAAACCTAGTGCCTCAGCCTCCCTGGCTGGAACTACTAGCATGTAACCACAGCCAACTCTCCAACATCTCATTCTGTACTATGGGTTGGATCTTAAATGTCCCCCAAAGGCCGTGGAAGACTTGGTTACTAGTCTGTGGCACTGGGAAGTGGTGAAACTTCTAAGAGAGACAGAGACTATTAGATAGGGGCTGGAGCAGTGGCTCGGCAGTTATGGCGCTTGCCTGGCATGCGCAAGTACACGGGTTCAAACCCCAGGACCACATACACAACTAAGTATCAGAGCAACGAAAGCCATGTGAAAAACTCAATAAAGACTGATATTCTCTCTCTCTCTCACTGCCCTTCTCTCTTAAAAAAAAGAAAAAGAGAGACTATTAGATATAAGTTACATCACTAGGGCTGAGCCCTTGAAGGGAATGCTGGGACCCTGGTCCCTTTTCTTTTTGCTTCCTGCCCTACTATGCCCTCCCTGCTATGTTCTGCAATACCACAGGGATGACAGCAAGAAAAGATTAAGGTAATACATGTACAACAAGGTATACTGTTAAAAACAATGACTCAAGGGGCTGGAGTGGTGGCTCAGCAGTTACGGTGCTTACCTGGCATGAGCGAGGACACGAGTTCAAACCCCAGCACCATGTACACAAGGAAGTGTCAGAACAACAAAAGCCACATGAAAAACTAAATAAAATTGATTCTCTCTCTCTCTCTTTTAAAAAAAAAAAAAACAAAAAAACAATGACTCAAGAGCCAGACAGCCTGGGTTGGAACCCCAATTCTGTCACTACTTCCTGTGTCATCTTGGGAAAGCTGCTTAACACTTATGTGCCTGCTTCCCAATCTATAAAAAGGAGATTGAAGTAATAGCTACCTTGAAAGGGCTGTCTCAAGAACTGAATGAGCCAGCATGTACCTGGCAAGCAGTAAATATTCACTAAGGGTTAGCTGCTGTCATTCATTATTATACTGTTATCGACCAGAGATGATGCAAGGCTGTTACCGCAGTGGCAGGGGGAGCAGGAGGGAGAATATAGACTTGAGAACCTGAACTCAGTTAAGTAACAAACATGAGCCCAGGAGGAGAGGGAACACTCAAAGCATCTCAGCTGTGTGTTCAGCTTGCAAGCCACCCGACAGAGGATTCACTACCTCTCAAAGCACATCATTTCAACTTTAGACCATTCAACTCAATTACTCCTAGTCCTGAAGGAATCTGTATCCTGTGCTTCAAACCAGGGGTTGGTTGTTTATTTCTGGTTGGGGGTTGAAGCACTTCACCACTGAGCTACATCCTCATCCCTTCTTTATATTTTTTATTTTGAGACAGGGACTCGCTAAGATGCCCACACTGGCCTTGAACTTGTGTTCCTCCTGTCTCTACTTTCCAAGTGGGTGGGATTATAGGTGTGCATCACTATACCCATCAAACCACTGGTTTTAGTTTTTATAGCTGAAGTCACATAAAATAAGTCTCATCCCTTATTTACAAGTAAGCTTTTCAGAAATTTAGAGGCAGCTCTCTGTCCAACCACCTCACCCTAACAAGTTAAAGGTCCTTAGTCCCCATAAACATGCCTGCTCAACACCACGTAAGACTCCTTGCCTCTCACCTGGCAATCAGC
Source organism: Aplodontia rufa (assembly GCA_004027875.1). Taxonomy (NCBI): domain Eukaryota; kingdom Metazoa; phylum Chordata; class Mammalia; order Rodentia; family Aplodontiidae; genus Aplodontia; species Aplodontia rufa. The sequence continues at coordinate 5,530 of PVKS010016634.1, forward strand.
TCCAGGGCCTACATGTATTATCAGGTGTCCCTGGAGGACAGAAACTGCAAAGTACTCATCACAATAAACTCAGTCCCCAGGAGAGCGGGAGGAGAGAGAAATTTTTATTTTTTCACCTGGTTTTTGTTTTTCCTCCACTTAGTTGTGGTGCTGGGGATCAAACTGGGGTTCCTCGGCACATGCCAGGCAAGCGCTCTGTCCTTTAATTTTAACTCTATCCTGCAGTTTCCCACCTAGACTCCCAGCTCCGGTCCCGCCAGCTTTCTTTACAACCTCCCTCTTGGGTCCCCCCATAAACTTTCACACAGACCACGCAGCTCCACACTTTGGCCCCCGGCTCCGGCGCTTCCCTCAATCTCTATGCTCGTCTAAGACCCACTCTTCCAGAAAGTCAGACCTGACCCGCCCCGGCCTCCCTCCCACAGCTTCTGCATTAGGCTGTCGGTGCTCCCACCACTCCAGCTACGGGAGGGGGAGCGTTCCCCAGAGCAGGACAAGAGAAATCCGGTCCCTCTGCTCGCCCCAAGGGGCAGAGGCTGACGGATGCCTTCTCAGAGGCGGCAGGAGCCCAGAACACCATCTTCCTCACCTTACGCGTCAAGGCTAGAGCGCGGGTCACTGGGGTTCGGATCGCCCTTCCTCCTCCTCCCGCTCAGACATCACCTCCGCGCGGGCGCTGAGCCGCAAGACAGACTAGAAGCAAAAACAGAAAGCTGTTCGGGTGGGACGCAGCAAGGACATCCGCCAGGGTCGCGCTATGCCGCCTCCGCTGAGGGCGAAACGCCACGGTCCCGGGATCCGGGCTAGAGCCGACTCCTGGGACGTCTAGGGGGCGGCGCCCCTCGTGCCTGCTGCCCCTGGGGTTCGGGGCGGGCCCGCATGCCCGCCACCCTGGGAAGCGCCCGTGCTCTCACAGGACAGGTGACTGGTTGTTAGGACGGCCCCCTACCTTCTCCAACTCGGATCCGAGACCCGCACCTTACTCCCCCGCCAGTGCCTGTCCACCTCGACAGGAACAGCGCCGGCACCGGAAACCCTCGCCTCGCCCCGCCCCGGGAGGGTGGCGTGCTGGAGAGCGCCACCTGCCGCCGCCGGGGAGCGGCCCGGCCCAGCCGAGCCCCGACGCCGCTGCAGCTGCCCGTGGCGTTTAGAAATTCACCGGATCCTATGCACATACTCGTGCACTGTTCCATAACTTGATTTATACCTTTTTCTTTACTACTTCTTGGATCGTAAAATTTGATAATAAGAAGTCACCCCCTCATTTGGACGAGTCCATTTAACCCAACCAGCGAGAGTGTTGTTTCTGCTGGAATAACTCATTTCCGCCATAGAGAAGGCAAGGAAGGAGGGCCAGACGGGCTCTGTGCTGCCCCCTTTGGCCTAGAGGAGTCAACTGCAGTGAGTCGGCTCCTAGGACCGAGATTTGGTCCCCACTCGGGTAAGAGCGCATCCGTTCCCATAAAATCAGGGGCAAACGGTCTAGAGAGATGTCTTGGAGATGAGCGCACGCCAGCGTGCTACAGGACGCCAAGTGGATAGCTAATCTTGAGCTTGTCCAACGTGCATAATAGACAAAGTCCCTCGCCCTCAATCTGCACAAAGATGCTAGAGAGACTTAAACTAAGGGTTATATACAGCAGCACTATCTGGTGCTCCACCATGACCGATCTGGTGACAATTCTTGTGAGGCTTGTAACTCTGCACTGCTTATCTGATATCACTCATTCTTTCCGATTTTCTCCAAACACGGGACTGCGGTGAGGATCACAAGAGATAACTCCTGGGCTGGAGCAGTGGCTAAGCCGTTATGGAGCTTGCCTGGCCTGAGACGGTGCCAACCCCCGCATCACATACACCAGGAAGTCTCAGTGCAACGAAAGCCACATGAATAAACTAAATAAAATTGATTTCTTCCCCCACCCCCATCTCTCTCACTGTCCCCTCTTTAAAAAAAAAGTTAAAAAATGATAACTCGTATGGAAGACCTTTGTGACCTACGAAGTGTTCTATGATCACGATGTATTTATAGTGCTGTGTGAGTGCCTGGGAACATGTTTGGTTCTATATGTAAATTGTAAACTCAGGGCACAGGTATCAGCGGCTTTTGATCCCGGAGAGCCTGTCATGCCACCATCTCCAAAAGGGGGCATTCTTGAGTTGTTTAACATGAAGATTAAAATGCTCCCTTTCCTAACACACTTTATCTTCCAAAACAGTAATAGGTAACTTTTATTGAGTGTCATGAAAAGGACATGATTCTAAGCTGGGCACAGTGGCACATGCCTTTTATCCCAGCCACTTAGGAGACTGAGAAAGGAGGCCAGCCTAGGCAACCTAACAAGACCTTGCATCAAAAAAAGAGAAGGCATGATTCTAAATGTCATATGTATACACCTGATACCTGTCAATCTTAGTGGATAAGGAATTGATTCTGAGAGAGGTTAAGCAACTTGCCCAAGGTCACTCAGTGAGTAACAGGGCATGGAGTAAAATCCAGTGCTCTTTACCAGTATAGAAGTTTCTCCAGCAGGAGCCTCCTGGTGCACTACATTCACCAATACACCCCACCCACCAGTAGTGTGCTGATAAATGTTTAACATTTACTCTCTGCTAGGGAACTGACTTGATTTGTAGAAATTTGCCAATTTTTTACCATAACAATTTCAAGCTACAGGATATCACTAAAGTCGGAGTCTGGAATGAATGGATGATTACATTTTGATCATCAGCTATATATTAGGTTTCCATGCATTACTGTCACTTGCCCTACCCTTGAGATTCCCCTTTCCACCTATTCTTCCAAACCCAGCTACACTACCCTTTCCTCAGTCTGGCCTTCTCCCTCTTGTCTGACCTCTATTCCCTTTCCTTCCTCCCCATGGATTTGCTCTTGTTCAGTCCTTGACTCCATCCCAGGTGTGGGTGACTCTCCCTGGGCAACCTGGCAGTTCTTTCAGGGCCTGGGGAAAGAGAAAGCTGCCTGCCCTACAATCCAGCACCCTCTGCACAAAACCAGGAGACCATCAGGAGTGAATGTTGGAAAAACAGAGTCCATGAGAAAGCTGAAGGGGACCCAGGGAGGTTGGAGCCAGCCCTGGTGGTGGAAAGGAATGAGGGCCTAACATCCAGGGTCTGCCAGTGAATGAGGGGAGTGACTGATCCCTATCTAACCCCCATACACACACACACACACACCCCACCTCAAGCACTTTACTACTACTATATTGACATCATCATCATCAGGCAGTCCTATAAGACAACATGCCAGCACTCCACAGGCGTGACTGCTGATTTCTCCAAACACTGGACCTTCAAGATTGATCCCATTCTACCCCCAACCCCTGTTGATAAAGAAACTGAACCTCGGTGATATGCAGCAGTTTGTTACAAGGATTAATTTTTTGTGTCAGCTTGACTGGGACAGGAACACACAATTTGATCACGCGTTCTTCTGGGTGTGTCTGGGGAGGTGTTTCTGATGAGATTAACATTTGATGGCAGATTGAGTAAAGTAAGTGAAGTGACCTCTACCTCATCCAATCAGGTGAAGAACAAAAACCCTGGCTCTTCCCCGGCATAAGGGGAACTCCTGCTTGGGTGCTTTAGGGTGGAACATCAGTCCTTTCTGGCTCTTCCTGGGTCTCAAGATTGCTGACACTAGAGCAATGAAAGCCATGTGAAAAACAATAAAGATTGATTCTCTCTGTCTCTCTTGCTGTCCTTCTCTTTTTAAAAAATTAAATAAATAAAAAATAAAGATTGCTGACACTAAGGCTGAAACCACATCAGCTCTGCTGGCTCTCTAGCTGCTGAGTTTAGATGCGGGAAGTAACCAATTCCTTAGAATAAATTTCTCTCTCCGCATCTTCCCACTCGTGTTTGTGCTGTGTCCATGCGTTCTATTAGTTCAACGTCTCTGTACACCCTGACTAATACACTTGCCAAGGCCACACAGCTGCTCTTTCCTCACTCCACCAGTCTTTACCACATTAGTCCCTACACCAAACTCTCTCCCCAAGAGGGCTTTCCTGCCCTAAGGCGAGGCTAGATCCTCTCACCTCTCATAGCTGGGTAGGCCTTGCCTCCTCATACTCTGAATTCTTCCAGGGAAATTCTCATTACAACTCAGACCCAGGATCCCACTCTCATCTGGGTAGTTCAGTCAGGGAGGGGGTCTCAGCCAAAAACAGGGGATAGCATGACATGAATTCTCACATCCTATGCCCTTACCCCTGAGAATCAAGATATAATTATTCTTTCATTCATTCATGCCACACATATGTGACAGTCCACATACCAAAGGGACTATTCTAGCCCTCAGGGAGAGGAGACGGACCTAGATAAGAGATAGACCTGGTCAAGAAAACCCAACAAGTGGAGCCAGAGCAGTGGCTCAGTGGTTACAGCACTTGCCTGGCTTGCACGAGTACACGGGTTTGAACCCCAGCACCACGTATAGAACAAAGCGTCTGAGCAACGAAAGCCACATGAAAAACTAAATAATGTTGATTCTGTATTTCTTTCTCTCTCTCTCTTTCACTGTCCCTTTCTTTTTAAAAGAAAAGAAAAGAAAGAAAACCCAACAAGTAGCTGGGCGTGATGGCATATGCTTGTAATCCTAGCTATTGGGAGGCTGAGGCAGGAGGATTGCAAGTTCAAATCCAGCTTCAGCAACTTAGCAACAACCTTCTCAAAAAAAAAAAAAGGGCTGTAGATGTGGCTAAGTGGGTAAGCACATATCAGAGTGAAGAGTCCCAAGCCCTGCTCTCACCAAATTAGGAAGTGACTAGGCACCAGAAGAAAACCAGGATGGCTGCAGACTGCAGAGAACACAGCATGGCAACCTGAAGAGATGGGCAGGAGGAGGGGACTTGGTGGCTCCAGGAAGAAGTGGAGCTACAGGGAAGGCCTTCAGGAGGAGAAAGGCCAGGCTGGGAGAGAGGTCTTGCTGAGGACGGATGATGAACAGCAAAATAAAAGGAGCCTACTTATTAGCCAGAGCCTGGAGCTCCAGCAAGCCAGGCAGACAGGCCGCTGAGCAGGGCTCTCAGCCATGCCTGATGCAGAGGCCTGTGGAGGGACCTTGAAGGCCAACCCAAGACCTTGGGAGTAGGCAGCTGGCGTTGCCTGGTGAGTGTGTCCTCGGATGGCCCCACCTCATCCTGGGGTGCACCCAGAGAAGAGCAGAGCCCCAAAGCTGGCCCTGAAGGCCACCCCAGCCACTCCAGAACTGACCCCAGTGGCGTCACAGAGAGTGACTCAAGCCTCAGCAACAACAATGAGTGGGACTGACGTCAGGCCGGGGGCTCCTGACAGTGGCCAGCCTGGATAGCCAGACCCAGCCTGCTGACCCTCCGGACGCGCCAGGCCATGGGGGTGAGGCCAACTGGCTGTCTCCTTACATCTGCTGCCTGGGATCCTAGGCAGGGGCCTCTCCACCTCCCACCCTTTTTGGGATGTCACTCCCAGCCCCCACCCTCTGTGGCAGAGGAAATGCCTGGGCGGACGGGAAAGTGGAGAAAGTGGCAGAGATCGTGAGAAAGAGGCCCCTCCCAGCTCCAACCTGCCAACCTCATCAGGCAGCCTCTAGTTCTGGACCAAGCCAGGGTGTGTGTCTGCTGTCCGTTCTTCTGGGAGCTGGGGATCCGTCCTTCCTTGCTGGGAAGGGTTGTGTTTCTTGCTCTCCTGGAAGGTCTGTGTGTTTGTCTTGCCAAGTTTGGGTGAGGGTTGCTTAATTTCTGTGCATCTATCCCTAGGGAGTGAGGGATCATCTCTTCTCCCTTGCAAGGGCTGTGTATCTGCTCCTCTGGGTGGCATATGTGTATCTGTCATTCTTGGGGGAAAGGATTCCGTGTGACATTCTGCGTGCAAAACGGGAGAGCTGTTTATGCACCCTGTTGGGGAAGGGTCTGTATTCACCCCCTAGCGGGCATTTTTCTGACCCTGATTTCATGCCAGGCAGGGGGCATCTCTATCTAACCTCAAGGTAGCCTAGCTCCTGGGCCCCTGCTTGGTCACCCTAAGGTTGGTCTCCCTGGTAGGGGCCCCAGGCTAGGAGGGTGATGTCAGCACCCTGCCTGCCTAGCTTTCAGCTGGGCACTGCTCCCTGCTAACACAGCATGTACCAGGACAGGCCTCCCCCGCCGTGCTCCCCTCCCTGGCTCAGCTGCCACCCCCAGCCCCCACGGCCACGCAGACTCTGATTTATGATCTTGAGTTGAGGCTGGACGGTGCCAACACCTGGGTCAGACCTTGAAGAGACCTGAAGTGGCCCCCCAGCCTGGCAGGGCTAGGGCCCAGCAGGAGGTGAGGGGAAGACAGAGTGGTGAGGAGGAGTGGAGAATAGGGCTAGGGTTAGCAAGTGGGAGGACCTGGCCAGAGCCTCCAGGGTCCCAGAGCTCTCAAGCCTCCTCTGAGCCCAGCTGGGCCCCTCAATGGGGCAGCAAACACTGGGGAGTGAGGAGGGCTTTTCCTCAGCCTGGCACCCACTTCTTCCAGTTCCCACCATGGAGGCTGGAGGTTTCCAAGTCCCACTAGCCAGCTTAGGTCTTCACCCAGCAGTCCTCCAGCTTGGGTCTAGGGAAGGACCCAGGCGAGTTTTGCCTGAGAGTCTGAGTCTGGAGCAGGGTGGGAGGCAGAGCTCAGATGGAGCCCACCGCCTGAGTTTGAGCACTGGCTTCTGTAAGAGACAAGATAGCTGCCAGCTGATCTGTGAGGCTGCAAGGTCAGACCCGGACAGAGCTGGGAAGCTAGATCCACTTCATCCTCTAAGGAAGGCCAGGATCCTAGGGTCTCTGCTACAATCAAATGGTAGGGCTCACCCAGATTTCCAAGTTAAACTCCCTGGGATTCCCAGGCCCAGTCACGTCACGTATGGGCCAGCACTGTCTCAGCCAGGACACAACTCTCACATGCCTAACACAATCACCGCATGGCTGTGAAAAGACATCACTGTTCACTGTCCAGTTAGCACATGACAGCTTCCTACCTCTGACAGGCTCTCTCTCAGGCTTCGATGTGCAGCCATAGAGGTGGCTGCCTCATGGCTGAATAGACCGGGTACAGAGTGGTCCATGTGGACAGTTCGGCTCAACCATGATGTGGTTGCCTATGGCCTGCAGATGTTTCTCACCTCCCCTTCCAGAGGAGGACCATTATCACTTCCCTCCATAACAAGGTGTGATCCCGGGTGTGGAGGATCTACTACCTCAGGCCTCAGAGAAGGGCCATCAGGAAGCCCCTAGGGGTAGAGCTCCCCCTCAGAACCTAGACCTCAGACCATCCTTCCTCAAGCCACAGTGGCACCTCAGGGCTGGGGAGGGTGTCAGGGCCTCTGGTCACTGGGCCCCGTGTGGGTGGGTGGGGTAGGGTAAGACAGTGAGGCAGGCTTCCTGGGTCTCCAAGTGAGGACAAACAGCAGGCTTTGAGGTCTTGGAAAATCCCGCCCGGGATTCCAGGCCCTGTCGGGCGTCACTGCCTTTTGACTATTGTCCCCATCGGAAACGGGCCCAGCCCCCGGCCAGCAGGGACAGAGCCGTCATTGTGAGGCCCCACCAGCCTCAATGCCCCCTTGTTCGCCCTCCTCGCCCCTAGCAAGATGTGGAGGACAGGTCCCACAGTTGCTGAGAGGAAAGAAAGGGCCTGCCTCCAGGCTCCAGCCCTGGGCGGGGCAGGCGGGGCAGGGTGGGACTGGAGGATCAGCCAGCCCAGCTCACACACCCTGTACCCCAAATGTCACAGTCCTGGAAAAGAAACACCATCACTGGAAGCTTCTTTTTGTTGTACTGGGGATTGTGAATCAAGGGGCGCTCTACTGTTGAGCTACATCCTCAGTCTTCATTTATTTTACCTTTGAGACAAGGTCTTTCTAAATCACCAACTTGAGATCCTCCTGCCTCAGCCTCCCTAGTGCCTGGGATTATAGGGGTGTTCTACCACATCCAGCCGGAGCTTCTTTCATTGGGGTGGCCCTCAGCTAGAAGGCCAAGAGGTCAAGTAGTTGGCATACCCAGCTCAGATATTTACAAGCCAAGTGACCTTGGGAAAGTCATTTCATTTCTCTGAAGTGGATTACCCTCTTTTGGAAAAACAACAGCTAATATTTATAAGTGTTTATCATGCACCAGGCACGATTTGAAACATTTTTTTTTCAGGGCTGAGGATCGAACTCTGGGCCTTGCACATGCTAGGCAAGCGCTCTGCCACTGAGCTAAATCCCCAGCCCCAATTTGAAACATTTTTAAGTGTACTCACTCAAGTAATTCTTATGGCAACTTTGTGAAATAGATACATTTTCGCCCTGATTTGTAGTTGAAAACATTGAGGCACAGAAGGTTAAATAAATAATTAACTTGCCTAATATTACAGCTTGTGAGAGCCGAAACCAGGATTGGTTGTTTTGTTTTTGTTTGTTTTGTTTTGCTGGGCTGTGGACTGAACTCAAGGCCTCATGTACATACATGCTAAGCGAGTGGTCTACCACTGAGCTACACCCCAGCTCAGAGCAACGACTTGATTCCAGCAGTCTGACTCCAGAATCCTTGCTTTATCACCACACTCCTGCATTCCCACCTGTGAGAGGGGATAATGGTGCCTTTTTCACTGGCTAGTGAGGGGTAGAAACAGCAAATATTCTATGAAAAGGACCTAGCTGGTAGTGGACATTATACATGACAGCTATTATCACAATGGGACTTAGAGAAAGCTAGACCAAGATTCTCCCTTGTCCTATCTTTCCTCCTCTCATCAAGTACTGTAGTCCTTTTGCCTCCCCAGGCCCTAACCTGTCCCCACATCTGTCTGTGCTAAAGGCACAAGGGGTGACCTGAAGTGAGAGGGACCCAGTCCAGCCACAGCTGTGGGAGGTTTCCCAGAAAACCCTGCTTCTAACCAGGGCACTGTCACCAGATCACCTCACTACCAAACGGATGGGGAAATGGAGGTTTGGTGAGGAAGAGGGACTTCTCTGACAGCAATCAGGAAGTAGAGGTAGGCTGAGGGCTCCATCTCCTGACTACCCTCACCCTCGCGAGATGCTGGTTCTGCTGATAAAGCCATTCAGGAGTCAGGGACACATGCTTGGGAGTTCACATCTCTGCTGGGGGTCACAGACACCCCATCAGGGCCTGGTTTCCCCACTCCAGCCACACATGGACCCTTCCGAAGGTCTGAGGCAGCCGAGTACGAGTGTGTGGCGGGGGGCTCCTTAGGCAGCCTACAGGCTGTGGCTGGAGCCAAGGAAAGCCCTGTCCTCATTTCCACCCTGCTCCCGAGAAGAGCCCTGTTCTGTCCAATTGTCAGATAGTGGGGGCTGCCCCTCATCCTGCCAGTTCCCAGGGACCACGGAGGTGGAGTCTCAGGTCCTGGGCCAACATGGTGAAGAACAGGTGTGTGGGCACTGCCAGGTCCAAGAAGAAAACGATGAGGCTAGATGGACATGGAGCACAGGGAAGGGAGTGGGGCCCTGCCTGGTGACCAGCTACCTTGGGCCTTGGGTTGCTGCCAATCTAGGTTCATGTTTCCCAAAAGGGTGACACCAGACTACCCTCATCACAAGCACCTGGATGGTAGCTCAAAGTAGATTCATGGGTTCTGCCCAACACCAAATCCAAGTCTCTGAGGAAAGAGCCCAGGAATCTGCCACCAAAGCCAGCAGACTAAGCAACTGACAAGCTTAGGGAGATCAGAGAACCTACATGGGAGCACTTGGGCACAAGCAGGCGCCTCGCAATAATCATCTTGAGGAGAAGGCCAGGGTTCCTGGCTGTGTGGATACTGTGGCAGGGGGCAGGAGGAATGTAGAGAATAGAATGAAACAAAGCTAAATTCAGTAACATCAGCTACTACTATTTTGGGCTCACTCTAGCCCCGTGCTAGGTGTTACACAAACACTCCTCTAATTCTAAAAGCTCTATGTAGCTGGGTCTATTTCTGTTTTACAGATGTGGAAAACAAGAATCAGAGAGGGCTAGGGGTGTAGCTCAATGGTACAGTACTTGCCTAACATGCAGAAGGACCTGGGTTCAATCTCCAGTCCAGTAAAAAACAAACAAACAAACAAAAAAAAAAACCAGAATAATCTGCCCCAGGTTAGGAACTGTGACACCCTGAGACCTGAAGCCAGGTCTACTGCTAGAACTGCTGCTCTAATCCTTAGGTTAGGGAGCCCATCAACCAGCCAGGCAAGATTAGTGGAGGCTCCCCTGTATTAGAAACTAGTCCAAGTGCTTTGCATAATCACAAGAAGCAGGTACCACTGCAAATGGCAGGTGCCTTTCACAGGTTATTACCTGGCCAGGCGCAGTGGCACATGCCTGTTATCCCAGTGACTTGGGAGGCTAAGACAGGAAGATTACAAGTTCAAAGCCAGCCTCAGCAACTTAGCAAGGCCCAAAGCAGCTTAGCAAGACCCAAAATAAAATATAAAAGGGCCTGGGAATGTGGGCTCAGAGGTTAGGTGCCCTGAGTTCAAACTCTCGTACCAAATAAAAAAACAAATGAACAACCTGAAGCCTAAAAGCTCAATGATTTATCCAGAGCCACCCCTATCTCTTAGATAAGTATATGCAGTGGATGTCAAAGACAGACAACCCCAATTTCAGCTACAAGTCTATTTTTTATTCAATATATTAAATATATTAATCAGAAAAGTCACATACTATAAATCCAGGAAAAATACACAAATATAAATGTCAGAATCTGTCATTTGTCTTCTTCCTCAAGTGACAGTATATGTACATGCGGAAGGAGGGTGGGAAGAGAGAGCAAGTCGAAGGCGGCTGGAAAGGCTTGCCCAGGCAGGTGGGGGCCCCATCCCTTCCTCCCAACCCCCACCTCAACCTCTTCCTTCCTGTATTTACAGCAGCATTGGGCTTATTTACAGCGCAGCGGCATGTGTTAAAAACGGTTTATCTTACAAAAAACATGAAGGCCAGGGTTGGGCTGGGGGAATAAAACAAACAGTGGGGTCACCCCCATGAATGCATCCCCCTCCTACTAGGTTAGAGCGCCCTGCCAACCTCCTGGAGCAGGTGAGAAGGTGGTCAGTCTGCAGCTTGAGCCCAGGCTATGGGGTGCTCTGGGGGTCCGTGGGCTGAAGGCACGTGGGGTGGCATAGGAGCATGCACACACATGTGCACGCGTGTTCGGGGTTGGAATCAAAAGGGCAGTGTGTCCATAAAAATCTTGTCAACAATGGGTGGAGGAGGCACCAAGTCCTCCAGCTTGAGGTAGAAGATGCGCTGTAGGCCCTGGGTGCACAGGGTCCGCAGCTCAGGCAGTTTGCCCAGCAGACGTGACAGGCAGCTAGCTGGCTGGGGCTCACCCGCAAGTGCTGCCATGTGCTCCTTTAGGCAGCTGGCAATGCGGTTCTGCAGCTCCTCCACCCGCCGCGGCTCCTGTAGCCCATGCCGGTCTACAAGAAAGGTGCAGGATTAGCCACCCAGCTGAGGACCAGACACCCTGAAGAACCAGCCTCCCCGAGGCCACTACAACTGTGGCTACCAATAGTTCCTCCCACTCGTCTGGCTAACGTCCCCACAGGATCTCCCCCTAGGAGCTTACCCCTGAGCCACATCTCTGGCCCTTTTTATTTTTTATTTTGAGATAGGGTCTCACTGAGTGTGTAAGGCTGTCCTCTTTGAACTTGCAGTCCTCCTGCCTCAGCCTGTTAGCTTGCTGGGATTGTAGACATGCAACCCATGCCCAGCTTATTTTTTATTTTGAGGCAAGGTCTTGCTAAATTGCCCAGGCTAGCCTCAAACTTGTGACCCCAGAAGCCCATTTTCAAGGTTCATCAGAAGCCTACAGCAGAGATGTTCCTTATTCTCCTATCCCATGGAAGGAATCAATGTCCAGGAGCTTGAATGACTTGCCCAAGATCACAAAAATGGAATAAAAGCTTAACCCAGGTAGTCTAGCTAGGTCAGGGCTTTTTTCCCCAATTGTTCTGGGATGCCCTAGAGTAAAGCAGAAATGTTCTGCGGCCACAGCCAGGGAAAGCTGGCCTTAGACCTCGCCTCCCTCTTCATCCCACAGTAACTCTGATTCTATACAGTTATGTCCCTTGTGAAATGTAAGTGAAAAAAAGGTTAGAGGCAGATTTGGTGCACTGTAAAACAAAGAGATCTGAAAACCTCCACTTAACACCTGCGCCCATGCTGCCTAACTACATGTACTTTTTTTTCTTCCTTTAAGAGAAAAAGAAAGAGAGAATCAATTTTGTTTATTTTCCCATCTGGCCTTTGTTTCTCTGACACTTAATTGTGTATGTGGTGCTGGGGTTTGAACCTGGGTCCCTGTGCGTGCCACACAAGTGCTCCAACCACTGAGCCACGGCTCCAGCCTCTAACTACATGTACTTAAGTCCACAACAGGCACAGCCAGTCTATGCTGTCTGAAGTCAGAGCAGTGACCACCTCCAGCAGAGTGACTGGAGGGGACACGAGGAGGGCTCCCCGGGTGCTGGCCATGTTCTGTCTCTTGATCAAGGTGCTGGTTATATAAGCGTGGTTTGTGAAAATCTATCCTGTGCGCTTTTCTGTGCTGCGTATCTGACGGAGATTTTTAAAACAAACCAAAACCCTATGCTAGATACATGGCAACTGGGTCTTATCTTGGGCAGTTTGGGGTCAAATGCTATCCTGGGCATTGGAGACAGATGCAGCCAAGCTTCTCTCCAATTCCTGTAGTCCCTGCTTTAAGTGGGTACAAGCACACAAGCAATGTCAAAACCCAGGAAGTGCCATGCCATCCTGTTCAAACCATGGGACAGTGCCCCCTCCTGAGAATCAATCAGCCCCATGACACCCACCTCCTTGGACCCAGGTACTCACCGGTGATGAGGACGAGAGCAGAGAGGCAGGCAAAGGCAGGAACATCGACTACCAAGCTGTGCAGGGACCGTGAGAAGGCGAGGATACTGTCGATCCAGTCACCAAAGCCACGGGCACACTGTAGCCGGTGCAGCACCAGGCCTGAGCAGAAGATGAGCTTCCCCTCACCTGGCTTAGACCTGGCAGGAGGAGTGCCAACAACAGTCAGGGCTCAGGGTGCTTCATGGGCAAGAGCAGCCGGGAAGGTGCTGGGAGGAGAGTGGGCAGCTCACCGATAGGCCAGGCGGAGGATGAAGAGCTCCAAGAAGGCTGACTCCAGCAGCAGGTCCTGGTCACCCAGGGACAGCTCAGCAAAGCCAGGGATCTTCTCAGCCCACTTGCGGATAACCTCCAGGGAACCCGACAACAGGTCATAGAACTGCTGCACATCACCAGCATCTTCCTTCCCAAAATGGGGCAGCACCAGCTCCTGGAACTGGAGGGTGACCCAGAAGGTAAATACTGACCAGGCCCATCCCAGTCACATAAAGCCCTGTTAGGTGCTTGGATGCCAGACCTGGGAGTGCACATGTGCTCTAGATCAGGCCTTTGCTCTCACTTGGTTGGCAATTCTCACATATCAACCCAGGGCTGTGGCTGCGGAAGGAGCACATGATTTTTTTTTTTTCCACCAGAGAATGAACTCAGGAGCACTTTACCACTGAGCTACATCCTTAAATCCTTCTTATTTTTATTTTGAGTCAAAGTCACCGAGTTCCTGAAGTTCTTTCTAAAATGGTGACTGGTCTTGAACTTGCAATCCTCCTGCCTCATTCTCCCAATTCACTGGGATTACAGGTCTGCACCACATGCCTGGCAGGTGGTGCATGTTTCCATCTGGTCAGCCCATAGAGGGTTCTTTTCTTAAGACGTGTTTGCAGGGGGCTGGAGCCATGGCTCAGTGGTTGCAGCATTTGCCTGGCATGTGCAAGGATGCGGGTTCAAACTCCAGTACCACATATGTGACAAAAGTATTGGAACAATGAAAGCCACATGCAAAACTAAATAAAATTGATTCTCTCTCTCTCACTGTACCTCTCTCTTAAAAAAAAAAAATGCATTTCCAGCAGCCTTTCTCAGAGCAAGAGCAGTGTGTGTGGGGCCTCACCTTGGAGTAGTCCAGTTTTGCAGTGCTGGGCCCTGAATCCAGGTGTGCCCGGACAAGGGAGGTCAGGAGATTGGCAGGGGAGGCATCCGGGGGCTGCTTGGGTTTTGAAGGTAGCCGGCCCCGCCGGCCCTTCAGGCTGTCTGTCCGGACAACTGCAGAGAAATGGGCAGGGGTGAGGAAAGAAGGGACCTGAGGAAGAATCTTTTGTCCTACACTATGCACACCAATGCTGAGAAGCACAGGACCCAGGAACCAGAGTTCCCAAGGCCATCGCCTACCACCACCCTCACCATCCAGGCAGGTGGACATCACTTTCCTCTCAGACCCATGGCCTAGAGATGCGGGTGAAAATGAGATCCAGAAATGCCCACCACTGTGGGCCTGGGGACTCTGCCCGGCCCCACCCTGTCAGACCACTTCAGCCCAGCTGGGCCCCATACTGCCACCCACCTTCCTTCACCATGCCCACAGCCAGGCACTTCTGGAAGCGGCAGAACTGGCAGCGGTTCCGCCGCCTCTTGTCGACAGGGCAGTCCTTGTTTGCCAGGCAGATGTACTTGGCACTTTTCTGCACTGTGCGCTGGGGGGGCAACACGGAACAAGCTGTCAAGAGTGTGGGGTGGGGAGGGGGGAAGCGCAGGGGAGGGGACCGTCCAGATCCTGCTGCCGACACAGACAAAAGCACTCTCTGTTCGTAGCTATTTTTCTAACATTTGGGTGGCAAGGGAGGGAGAGATGGGGGGTAGGGAGGAGAGAAAAGTCCTGGAGACACTGGGGGCAGTTTCCGGTTTAGGAGGAAGACCCCAGGACCCAAGACTAGGAGCTAGCCCACCCCCGCTCCAGCACTCTGGACACCTGTACTTTTTAATACATCTGTGTCTGCCTGCTCTTTCGTGGGGCAGACTGGAGGGCTGAGGAGTTGGAGGTGGGGATGGGAAGCCAAACAGGCACCCAGCTCTGGGACAAGCATGCAGCCTGTTCCCAAGTTCACCCCCAGCCATCAAGAACCAAGTCTCTGCCTAGATCCTTTTATCTCATGCCAGGAACATGAGTGTCCAGGGCTCCCCTTCCCAATAGGACCTATTGGCTCCCCTTCCCAATAGGAGTGAGGGCTGCAGGGAAGAACCAGAGGCTGGCACTAGAACTTCCCCTCCTTGAGCACCCCTGCAGCCTGTGCCCTCTCCCCTTGCCACACCCCTCATTCCAGCTCTCTACAGTCCCATAGACCCATGTGCCCTGGTAAATGAAAGGTCCCAGCACCTGCATCTGGTGGTCCCCAGGAAAGTGGCCTACCTAACAGGGTTGCCCACTTTCCAGGGGACAGGGTTAGCTGGAAGGAGAAGCCAAGGGAGCCTACCACAGACCCCAGTAGGATGAGACCAGGCCACAAAACACCATGCCCAGAATAGCATACCTTGAAGAAGCCCTTGCAGCCTTCACAGGTGCGGACACCGTAATGTTGGCATGAAGCATTGTCCCCACACACAGCACAGCGGCCCTCGTTTCCACCTGGAGCCCCGCTCCGGGTCTTGGCCGAGGTCACAGGCATATCCAGCATCCCTGGGCCATCCAGGTGTGGGGAAGTGGGAGCCAAGCCTGGGAAAGTCACCGGCATGGAGTAGCTCTCCCCCTCCCCCAGCTGGTGGGCAGCCTGTGATGGGAGTAGCTTCAGGGAGCTCTGGGCCAGGCTGGGACTAGGACCAGTGGGGGGACTGAAGGAGAAGAAGGCTGATGGCTGTGGATGCCCAGTAGCCTTGGGTAGCTGCTCTGTCCATGCCCGCAGGCCTTCGTAAGTCTGGCTGGGGGAGAAGTGGCCAAATGAGCCATCCCAGGGAGAGAGCTGGGGTGGCTGGAAGCTGGGTGTGGATGGCGATGGGGCAGAGCAGGGGCTGCCGTAGTAGTCAGAGCCACTGGAGGATAAAGTCTCATCTAGGGGGCCACTCAGGGTGCCAGGGTAGCAGCCATACACCTGGAAGTCCTCGAACTTGAAGGAAGCAGAGGCAGGGGAGGTGGCCGAGGATGAGGATGTGGAAGAGGCAGAAGAGGAGGCTGAGGAACATGGCTGGGCTGTGCCCGGCAGCTGATAGAGGAAGGTATCAAACTCTCCCGTGTAGCCGTCCATGAAGGTGCTGAAGCTGGGCAGGGCAGTGGGGGCAGCAGGGGCCGCCTCAGGGCTGGCCAGGTCCATGGTGGGCTTGCTGAGCTCAGGGGTCAGGGGGTCACTTGCCAGATGGTCACGGGGTCCTGGGCTTGGTGCTGGTGTTCCATATTGGGCTTGGATACAGGGCATCTCTAGAGCGGGAAGAGATACAAGGGAGGGCAGAGGAGAAGTCAGCGAGAGAAACCTGGAGCCTAGTCTGAAAGAATAGGCCCAGGGCAGCCAGGTGACAAGACTAGAGATCGGAAAGAAATACCCGGGCCATGGCCCACCGCAGAACCCAGGAATCCTGAACCATGCACTAAACACTCTCAATCCATGTGCCACAAAGCCACTGGGCAGTGGCCCAGCCTGAGTGGGCTTAGTTGGAAGGCCAGCCACACCCCAGTCGGCCTGGGAACCTTAGGGAAGGCATCCAGCCAGCATTTCTCTGCTGGAACAGGGGGAAACTGTTCCTCCAACCCCCGACACTCCCCTACCAGGGAAGGCGTGGGTGGGAGAGGGTGGGTGGGAGAGGCAACCCGCAGAGCCTCAGCTCAGCCCCCAAGAGCAGATTCGTTCTTTCTCCAACCAGGCACTTCCTGGGAATATTCCCAAGCACACCCCAGCCACTGTATAACCCTTCTTCTTCCCACAGAGTGCCTGAGGAGATGGACATTCTGGAAATGGAAGAAGACTTAGGCCAGCTGTCTAAGGTGCCCTAAGTAGCAACAAGGGCGTCCAAGCCTGTCCCTCATCCCCATCCCCACCCTGCTTGCTGAGCAAAGGCAACAGATCCCACAAACACTCCAGTTCTGCCATTTGAAGCTGGGCACCCACTCTGTACTGCCTAAATGCTCCAGAAGCAAAGAAAAAGGAACCCAGGTCTCCTTACTAACCACAGGGGATCGGGTAACCTGGCTCCAGACCTTTAAAGGCCATATGATGAAGGGAGGCCAAGGTGGGGCCAGAGAGCTGAGAGAACAGAAGAATGGACAGTCCCCAAGAGGAATTTGTCTGCTACCCCGGTTATTTGTATAAGAGAATTCTTGGAATCCAGCAGACTTAAGGTGGCTATGCAGGAAGGAGGAGCCCATTGGTGGGTGGATGGTAGACAAGCTGCCCCTGCCTGGTTCCTTCCATTAAAGTGGTGTTTGCCCTGAAGCATCCAGACACTCAGGCAAAGGGGATTACACACCCCCAATCCTGAGGCACCTGATGAACAAAGTCAGTACCATTTCAGGGGAGACCCTTAAGTTCACAGACTGGTCAAAAATCATGCAGAGAGGGCTGGAGCGGTGGCTCAGGAGTTTCAGCGCTCGAGGACCCGGGTTCAAACCCCAGCACCACGTACACAAACTGAGTGTTGGAGCAACTAAGGCCATGTGAAAAACTAAATTAAGTTGTTTCTCTCTTTCTCTCTCGCTGTCCCTCTCTTTATTAAAAAAAAATTCATGCAGAGGCTCCAGGACAGTCTCCTTCCCCACCCCATGTCTGGGGTCGCATTTCTGGCCTCCCCAGGCAGTGAGGCAAACTGGATAAGAAACCCAGCTGCAGCAGCAAGTACCATTTCAAGGGGTACAGTGATGGGGCAAAGGTTGTTACCACCTCCTGGACAAGAGCCCAGGAAGTCCTCTGGTTCCAACTCTTCTCCCACCCACAGGGGCTCTGGACCGGGCAGCTCCACCCCTGGCCTGACACTATATAACCAACTCAGACAACAGAGCCCCTCAAAGCTCCAGCCCCACCCACCCAGCAGCACTGTTCGCAGGCATACAGCACCTGGGGGAAATAAGGGTGGCCACGTCTGCCTGCACTAGGACAGCCCAGGCAGGGATGGGTTTAGGGTGGAGGAAGAAAGGTAGCAGCCACGCAGAACTGGGCATTTGTTCCAGCCTTATTCAAATCCTGTTTCTCCACTTGGACAGCCCACATCCGGATCAACCTCCACCAACCTACCCCCCCATGCTGGTACTCAGCAACACAAGATATGGACCTGTATCCAGCCACATAGGGAGTGAAGGGGGGTGAGCAGTCCCACTGGGAGGAGGAAGGGGTGGGGTTGAAGGACTGAGTGGGAGAATCCGCTTCAGGCAGGTCCTGGCAACAATGTGGTTTGCACCTGTTATGCTGAACAAGCCTCAGACTGCACCCTACCTGCAAGATCCAACAGGGACCACTGCAGGAGGGCACAAAGGTGACCAGCATATGGGGCCAGAAGGTGGGGAGCAGCCTCTAGGCAGCACCACACTAAGACTCCAACATTAGCAACTCAATTTTCATGCAGGATTCCCAAGGATAAGAGTTTCTATGTATCTACCACTGTCCCCCCCAGCCCCCACACACACATGAGATCCAAGGCACAGCTAAAACAGTCTTCCCTGTGCTTCTAGATACCCTGACCTCAAGAAGCACCCCTGAACAGTCAACCACCAACCGAGCCATTTCCTTCAGTAATCCAGAGATCTACTGTAGTTCAGGCAGAAAGTTCCAGGTGGTGAACCTCTGCAAACTAAGCTACAGACTCTGAACGTGTTAAAAGAAAAAAACTGGGGCATGGGGAGTCAGCCTGGGAAGAAAACGCTTTGGAAATCAAATTGTAGTCAGATGGGTCCCAGCAATGCTGAAGCTCTACTGTGTGTGCCTTCTCCCCCACTTTACTGAGACCCCCATCAGCAAATCCACAACACAGTGTGCCTACTGGGAGACTGAACTAAGGCCAGCTGCCTGTTAGACCAATCTCCACTCACCGCGCTAATCTCAACCCCACTGGCTTCCACCTTGCAGACAGACGCTGTGCCCCGCGCCCCGCCTCAACCTGGAGTCCAGTAGTAGATTCCACTCAAGTTTGGGTCTTCATCCTGTTCCAATCATTACCCCTCAACACCAGAGCCGCGCTCCACACCCGCCGTCCTGCAAACCGATCCTACAACATCCTTTTTGCCCGCGCGGTACACTCATCTCCTTCATGCACCACCCCTAAAAACAGATGCACACTCCCCGCTGATGTACCTACCCGGCCGGCTCCAGTTCCCCCTGCCCAGGACCAGCTCCCCGACTCGCAGTCTGCTCCTTCGTGTGCTCCGCGGCGCTTCTCACGCACTTCCCCAACTTTCGCAGCCTCCGCCACTGGGGCTCCCCGAACGCGCCGGACCCTCCTCTTAAACGCTCCGTGACGCACGGGGAGGGGCGGGGGCGCCACTGACGCACGCGGCCCAGCGAGCTTTGGCCATACAAGGGCGCGGGGGGCGGCGCGGTTCCGGCGCTAGGCGGCCAGGGGGAGGCGCGCGGACGGAGAGCCCATGGGGGCGGGGCGAGGAGGGGGGGGCCTGGAATGTCTGTGCGCGTGACGCACGCGGGGTTCCATTGACGCAAGGAGCGCGAATTGTTTGATCTATAAATAGTCTCCTCGCGCCCGCTGCGCAGGCTAAAAATAGCAACTCCCAAACCCACTGGGCTCCCCCTGTCCGGACTCAGGACCTGGTCTGGGCACCCCAGGTCCAAAATAACCAGCCGGGTGAGCCAGAGCTGGAGGAGAGGGCGCTCTAGAGACGCGACAGTAGGGCTTCCCCGAACCAGGATCTCACCCTCGGGCAGTGCTGGTTCCCTCCGGCTATCCCCGCCCGGCCCCGCCTTTGCACCCTCCCAACCCTTCCCAGAGGCCTGGGGAGTCGCCCTCTGCTGCTGCTGGGCGGCCAGGACAGGCCAAGGGATAGGGGCGAACAAACCTCCTCCACCTACCCCCCCCCCCAACACACTGGAGAGCCTGAGCCCTCATCTCAGCTCCGGACCTAGCGTCTTCTCCAGCAGGGCCTCAGGCTGTGTTGTTGACCGAGCCAGGGATGATAGTTAAGAGCCCCTGCTTATTCACCTGCAAAATCCTTTCGCAAGGGCAGGGGTTTGCCATGCCCAAGCTCTGCCAATAGACTGTGCTCCACAGCTGAACTTGGTTTCTCACCATGGTGTCCCCTCCCTAGCCCCTTACCCAGTAAGGGAAATTACCGAATTTCAGAACCGGGTGGAGCCTGAGAAATCATTTCAAACTTGTGCCAACTCTTCCCCATTTTATAAATAAACAGGCTCAGAGAAATAATGGCACTTGCTCAAGGTCACACAGCAAGTTGGTGGCACACTGTGGTGAAACCCAAGGCCAAGGTCTGCCTCTTCTGGGTATCTTTTCACATCCTCCCACCAACACATGCCCCCATCCCTTGCCATGATCAAGGAGCACCTGTCCTCCCACCCCACCTCCAGCACTGGTAGAGAGAGCAGCTCTGACCAGTTATCACGTGCCCCAGGGGTAGGGAAGGGCCTGCCGAGGCTGTATCAGGGCCCGGGCCAGGCAGCACCCACCTGGAGGCCTTCCCTAGTCCACCTGTCACTCCACCCCCATCCTTCCCCAAGCTTGGGGCACCCTCATGGCAAGGAAGAAGGATTTACATTGACAAGGGGCAGAGAACCACCCACCCCACTGGGACCCAAACCCATTCCCCTCCCCCTCTATAAGCCCACACCAGTAAGAGCTTCTGCTTCCACTGAACCCACTTTCATCTCCTCTGATCACCTTCCTTTGCCCCTAAACACCACTGGACTCCTCACTCACACTCTTACTTCCCATCCCAAGTTTCCCACACCTGTCTTCAAACCCCACTTCTGTCCACTCAAATTTCCACTATCCCCTCAAACTCCCTCCATTCCAGACACTTTATCATCTCAGCACCCCTCTGCCCACCACCCTGTCTCTGCTCCTAATGTTCCATGTACAACTTTTCTTTTTTTCCTTAAATTCTCTTTTGGAACATCTCTGGGATCTCTCCATTCCTATTGCCAGCCACAGCCCACAGCCCACTGGTGCTGCACCTAGTGACCTTCTGAACCACACCATTAAGAAAAACACCCTTGGAGTAGGGTGTGGTGGCATACACCTCTAATCCCATGGGCCTGGGAGACTGAGGCAGGAAGAGTGTAAGTTCCAGGACAGCCTGGGCAACTTAGCAAGACCTTGACTGAAAATAAAAATAAAGGAGGATGATGTAGGTCAGTGGTAACATGTCCCTGGGTTCTGTCAATACTACAAAAACTTGAATAGAAAACCACCCTTGGAGCTGCTGGGGATGTAGCATGTTGGCTGAGCACTGGCCTAGCATGAACAGCCCTGAGTTCAATCCCTAGCACTGGGGGGAAAAAAAAGAAAAGAAAAAGAAGAGAAGAAAATCACCCTTAAGGTGTTTCCTCTCTTAATTCTCACCATCCACCACAGATGAGGCAGTGATCCGGTCAGAATCTGCCAGAACACCCCCCTCACCAACCAGCATGCAAATGAGATTGGAAGAGGCCACAAAGAGCTCTGGTTCCCAAACCATTTTCCAAAGACCTTCAAGGCCACCAGGGTGAAGGTGAAGTATGCATAGGATGGTGCCAAATGAAACCATCCAGGACCCCACCCCACCGCAGCCAAAGTTTTTTCTTTTTCTTGGGCTTTTGCACAAAAATTTGCTTCAATTTTTGTGGAATGCTTTTGTGGGAAATAAAGCTAAATTTAATAAATAAATACATTATAAATCCTTTAAAAAGGCAGGAAACCACTACCATAATTGAAGTTCTCCAGGTTGCCGATTAGGACCCAAGGGTTCCAAGAGGAGCAGCATCTTTGCACCGGAACACATAGCAGGTCAGTGCTGGTGAAACTAGCCCCAGCTGTGTCACATCAGGCTGCTTCCATCCAGGTCAGGATGCCTCCCTCCACCTCAACAGACTCTGCCTCAGAAAACGTCAGCAAAATCAGCCAAGTCAACATTCTTCCCTCCACCCAGCAAAAACAGGCATATTAGCCAGGCACGGGGTGCACACATATAATCCCACCAGTGCAGGAGGCTAAGGCAGGAAGATCACAAGTTCAAGACCAGCCTCAGCAACTTAGCAAGACCCTAAGCAACTTAGCAAGGCCCTGTCTCAAAATAAAAAATAAAAAGGGCTGGGAAGGGGCTGGATCGGTGGCTCAGCAGTTACAGCTCTTGCCTGGCACACACGAGGACCCAGGTTCAGATCCCAGCACCACATACACACTAAGTGTTGGAGAAACAAAGGCTTGATGACAAAAATAAATAAAAATTGATTTTATCTTTCACTTTCTTTGTCTTTCATTAAAAAAAGGGGGGAGCCAGGAATGTGGCTTAATGGTTAAGCACCCCTGAGTTCAATCCCTGGTACCACAAAAACAAAACAAATCCAGTGTATTATCATGGTTTCACCAGTCTGTGCTGAAGCCCAGTCTCAGCTTAGTCTTGAGGGATAAGCCCACCTTTAGCTCTAGCATATTCCTCCCTCTCCACCATTCTGACTTTGTAGAAAGCAGCACAGACCATTCTGTTGGGCAGACCCTACCCATAAGCCCCAGACAACACAAGTGTAGTGAGGTTTCTCCAGAGGCCTAGACTGAGTGTTTCAGCATCTCATCCCAAGACTCACGTCTGCAGCCCAGGCCCACCTCCCCAAGCTGCTACAGGCTGTGGAGGTTGCTGGCTTGCTGCCCTGAAGCCAGAGGAGGGCGAGGAACTGCAGCTGCCACCTGGCCATGCTTGTGGAGGCAGGGAATCGTGGCTCTGAACATATCATACTCATAAAATGAGTACTAAAAGGAAAAAAAGAGTAGTAACATCCCTTGTGGGAACACAGTGGGGCCATCCATGGAGGTACCAGTATGGGGTTCAGAGGGGAGAAAGGTGAAAAGGGGCTTAGGGATCCCAGGCTCCATTCCTGATGGTCAGAGGCCCTCAGAGGATGGCTTGGGGCTCCAGCTAAGGTAGAACTCCAGGGAAAGACAAAGGATGCCAACTGGGAGACCCAGAGCAAAAGCTGATTCCAGACTGAACAGAAAACCACAGTGCACACCCAAGTTCAGCCTTAAGAAGAAAATCAGAATGAACAGCTCACTGGAGTGAGGTAGGGGGTAACAGGTGATGATGGGAAGGGTATCGAAAACTAGAAAATAGGAACTGAAGGTAAGGCCAGGCTGGGGTCACACAGGAAGGGCAGGGAGAGATGTCCTACTGGAAACAAGAGCCAGCCCCACCCAGTCAGGCCCCACACCATGACCCACCCTACCAATCTGCCTCATCAGCCTGGCCCCAGATAAGGTCCTTGAACTAATCTTTCCCATCACCTACTTCTCCACATGCTGTTTCACCCACAGGCCACACTGTTCCTCTTCTTCCCTCCACTGGGTCCTGATGATCCTCCAAAAGTTCAGCTCATATGCCACCCTCCCAGGCCAGTCTAACCCTGAACAGTAAGCACTTTCTTACTGGGGTGGGGAGAAGGTGGGCAGTGAAGAGGGTTGCCAGTCAAGGGTCAGACCTTGGATCATGCCACTGTGCATGGATTCTTCCACTTGACGGGCTCCCCACCCCTTCCAGGTATATAATTACAGTCTGCATTTCATAAATAAGGAAACAGAGGCCCAGCAGCAGGTTCAAACTTAGGTCCTCTAACTCCCAATTTTATGCTGACCCACCCAATGCCTCGAATCTGAACTCCAGAGACTGTAGCTTCTGGTCCCATGGGCCTTGATTCTTCTACGTACACCACAAAAACCAAGAGTATATGTGCACATGGACTGTTACAATTGCCTACAAGAGGGTCTTTGGTGGACCTGAAAGCATTCTATTTCCTGATCTGGAGGATAATGTGCTAATGTGATCACTCTGGAAAAGTCATCGAACTATACTCCTAAGATTTTACACCTATAATGTAAATAGATTTTCTGAATGTATGTGACACCCCCTACCAAAAAAAGCTTATTTAAAAAATAGCCACACCTAAATGGGAGAAACATATTTATTTAAATGAATGTGGAACCAGCTGGTAAATTGAATTTCTTCAAGTGTGTGTTTCTGAAATCAGAGAAATCATTATGCATTTGGTCTATCAACACATACCTGGAGCACAGCTACAGTCAGGAGGTGCTACAATGTGGGATATCAGAAAGGAGTCAGCATGTTTGGGGTTCAGAGACTTATGTACTCAGACCCACCTCTCCCCCACCACGAGGACCAGTGCACTGACTCCCCACCTTGGCAGGAGGACCTTTTGTGCATCCTCAGCAGTAAGTAATCAGTGTCTACCATTGTTCCTCAGCTAGGAGGGTGGGCACAGAATTGAGTAAACAGGGAATGGAGGAAGTAGAATTGCAGAGCCCCTTTCCCACACTGCCTCCCCCACCCTGGGCCGGGCCCCATCCCTGCTGCACAGAGGGCAGGAACTTGCCCTACTTTCACCAAGATCATCCCCACCCATGGGCCTCTACACTCTTCCCATGGGGTGGGCAGAGGGAGTGAGATTTGCTTCCTCCCACAGAGAAGTCACCCTGGAAGCGTTCCCTCCTCAGCCCCAGGGCCTATTGCCAGCACTGACCTGGCCACTTCCACTTCCTGTCCTGGCAGTGGGCAGGGAGATTTGTGCTGTGGGCAGGGAAGAGCTAAGAGCTACCTCGGGCTTCCCATGGGTAGCTCTGAGAACTGGAGGTGAAGGGTCAGGCCCGGACCTCTGCCTCTGATCTTCTGGCCCTCTCCCAAGCCCTGCCATCCCCACACATGTGCTCACTTCCCCACAAATCAGGCTCCCAAGGATGTGAGCACATTGGCTACTGCCCCCCCAACTCTTGGTGGGGGCAAAGGATGAAAGAGCTATCAGAAGCACCTTGAAAACCTGTTGTATGTCCCAGGGCCAGTCCCTTGCCCCCTCCAACACTGCTTCTCTGTCTGCCCAGTACAGAAAATATGGCAAGTCCTGGTGGCAGGAGAATTCAGTAACTTATAAATAATGCCAAGGAGATTCTCAACATCGAGATGGAGCACTGTCTGGGGCCAAGGACCTGCAGCAGAATCCTGACGCTGGCAGGGAGGGCAGGTAAGGATGGAACACGGCAGGGTCCTCAGCTGGACTGGGGAGCCAACAGCTGTCCTCCTCTGAGGACTACAGATAAACAGTAGCCCCATTCCCACTTCTCCTGCTCCAAGGCTGAGTGAAAAGAAATAAGAGCATGCCCAGACATAGACCTCTACCCAGCACTGGAAAAATTCCAGGTTATGTATACAGCAAGTACTCAATTAATACTCAGGAGAAAGCTGGTTAATTAAGGTCAGGCTATGACCACAGAGGCTATCTTCAGTTCAGAAATTTCTCCACCCCACCTCCTTAACATACAGCATACAGGAATAAGGTCAGCCCTCAGGAAGAACAGCCAGAGCAGGAAAACACAGACAAGATCATGGAGTTTCTCTGGGAAAGGTTGCCCCATGTCTCTTCTGCACACTCCTCACAGCAACCTCAGTGCACCTCAGTCAGTTCAGCTCCTGGCCAGCTCACCCAGATGGAGGGTGTCCCATCACCTTGCAGACCACTGACACCCACCAAATTCCTTGCCCTGACGCAAGGTCTCCACCCAGGCCTCCATGGGCAAAACTTCAAATTCCAAAATAAAAACCCTCAGATAACAAGCCCCAGCCGGAAAGACTGATGCACTTTCCTATTGTTAAAGTATTTTTAGTCGAAGCCTCTGGATTCATTTAGAGGCTCACGTTCAGAAAGGGGGAAAAAAATTTTTTTTTTGAGAACTGAGAACAGGAGAGCTTCCCACGTAAGGAGCTGCTGCTGATTCTGTACTGGGCCAAAGTCCCTGGCCTGGGGCCCGGGAAGCATGTCTGTGGCAAGCTGGTTGGGGGACTTGCCAGACCTCACTGCAGTCCTGATTCTCAGGCACCAAAAGCAGCTGGGAAAATGTGTGGATGAAGAGGACACAGAGGGCAAGCAGGCGTTGAGCTTCAGCAGGGAGCCAAGCCCCCAGCCCAGCCACCCAGGTCCTCCGAAGGACAGCTCACTCACTCTAGCGGCCCTCTCCTGCCCAAGCAGACCAGTGCTTCACCCAAGCCAGGTGGACTGAAGAAGAGGGTTGAGACCCTGGGGGCAATCTCCGAGAAATGAGAGCGCTGGTGTCACCTGCTTCTACATCTCCTAGTTCTCAATCACAAAGCATACCCAAGACCAACTCCTAACATCCAACTGTGGCAGAGCTGCACTCTTGATCCTCGAGATGGTGGGACACCCTTGCTTCTTCCTCTTCCCCCTCTTCTCAAGGCCAAATGTTCTGGCAAGAGGGTGACAATGGAAAAAAGTCCAAAAAGCCCAGCTACCATGCCTCAGTGTCCGCATTCCCAAGACTCACCAGTTTTTTTCCTCAAGATCTGATTTGCTTAGACCCTCAGAGATCCTGGACAACAAAGGGAGAATCCAGAGTTGCTGGGGGCTCTTCCGGAAGCCTCAGGGAGGACTGCGGGGTGGGGAGAGCTGCGATTGCCCAGGCAGCCTGTCCTCCCCTGCTGAGGCTGTGCACTGGCTGAGCAGGCTCTGGATGTGGAACTGTCTCCAAGCCAGCGTGTCCTCCTCTGTTTATATAGCAGAAACCAGAGCTGGCCTCTGGGGATAGGGGGAGCTGCCTCAGGGCCCTCTTGGCTGGGGCCTGACTTTGGCTCAGGTCAGCAAGAGCCCAAAATAGTCAGCTGACGGGAGCCCCGGAGTGAGCGTGACCCTGGGCCTATGCCCAGGCCTGGCAGACAGGTGCCCACGTCACAAGACCAACAGCTCTAGCACTCATGGGGCCCTGGTTGGCAGCCCCTCAGGGCAGTATATTCAGCATGGGAATTCCACTCAATTACCACCATCACCCAGACAACAGGGTCAACACAAAAAATTCTGCCCACCACGTCTGCTGTGTACCCAAAGGGTGCTCAGGAAGCCAGGTCTGAGTTGGGGGTAGGAGTGGGGGCCGAGTAGAAAGAGGCAACTGGGCCCTGCTCTCATCTTGACTCACGTGCTTCCCAAGTCCAGATCTCTGGCTGACCAGGGACATCTGCCCCTTCCACTTAAGTAATTCCTCTTCCTGTCCCCAGCCCAAAGTTGGTGGCAGGGAGCCTGCTGCCAGCAGGAAGCCAGGTGCACACTCAGCCCAGCTTCCAGCACCAGAAGCCCTGCTTCCCAGGGTGTCCCCTCCTTCTACCCAGGCTCACCTTGTCCTCCCATCCCAGCCACCTCTCTGGGACTCTCTGAATCCTGAACACCAGTTTTGCACAGGGCAATGGTGTTGAGGGTAGGTGCTGGGAGACATGCTGAGCCAGCTCCTGCTTCATCTGGGCTCTCCCAGGCCTGCAGGAGCTGTTGCTCAGAGGGCCTTTGCCCAGTCCTGCTTCCCCTGGCATGGTAACCACTTATACACTGCCCACAGGCCCATCCTAGTACCTCAGGCCCCTAGGGATTGGCCTGATGGAAATCCCATTTCCTTACTCACAAATCAGCATGGGCCTTCCGAAGCATCTTCAGACAAGGAAGGGTGTCCTCCTCCCTCAGACAGCCCTCTAGGCTTGGCTCTACATATCCTCACTGCAGCACCTTAGGAAGCAGTTTCTCCCCTCTGTAATTTGCTTCTCTCACCTGTAAGAGCAAGGGATGAGTTAGATGGCTAAGGAACCCTTTAGCCAAGGACACGAGTCAGGATTTTCCTTTTCAATGATACTGGATGAACAGTGGGGGGATCTGTCCTATCTCCCCATTCATAGAGGCCACTTCCTCATACCACAGATTCCACAGAACCTACAGGTCTGCCATGGTGACAGCGATGGTCACCTCCCTTTTGGGGAGAAAGAAGACTTCCTTTCATGTACAATCCAGGTGCAGTGTCTATATCATTGAAACAGGCCAGCTCCTCCACCACAATGTTCACATCCGCCCCATACTCCCAGCCCAAGCTACTGCCTCAGCTTCCTGGAACCAGGTTCATGCTGCCTCACCAGCCACTGTCACTTGGGCCTAGAGCCTCCAGCCCATCCTGCTGAGAAAATAAGGCTTCCCCGTACCCACCCCCGCATCACCCTTGACTCTGAAAAAACTCAGATCTCTCCACGCTGAAGGGCACCTCGCCTGTTCTCTACAGGGCTTCCCTCTCCGGTCCCCAAACCACATCCGCTTTGGGCAGCTCCACACCCCCTTCTGCCCCCCAACCCCATCTGCTCCTGGGCCCCAGGGGTGCACAAAGTACAGCAACAGACACTTACCACTCTGGATGGGCTGGCAGCTCTCACACCATCACCTCAGCCTTCAGGGCCCCGCAGAAGGAGCCAGGCTACCAGAGAGAGGTAGGAACTGGCCTCTGTCCATGGTGGAGGCCTACTGTGGGAGAGTCAGTATGAGCAGAGACACCAGCCAGCAGGGACGTCCCCCAGAGACAACACAGGCTATACAGTGGAGAGAGAAGAATGTGGGACCCACACCAGGAGCGGAATCAGCCAGTCCCAGGACCTCTAAGAGCCCATGCCCCAGGCAATCAGCTCTGAGAGGGTGGTAAAGGATGTGGCCAGCAGCTGCAGAAATCACCAGACCATCTCACAGCTACAGAGATACATGCCAGAAGCGAGCCCCCCAGCCACTACCCCACTTCTGGCTTGCAGTCCATGATGTACACAAAAAGGCACTTGGAAGGGCGGAGAAGACAGCTACTATAAGGACAGAGCAGATACCCTCCCCTCTTAAGGGATTCCAGCCCAGCCCTGGAAACCTCAAAGGCTCCCAGAGGGCAAGGTTTCCATGCCCCAACTGAGGCAGTCCAGCCTTCCAACTGGACCAGTGGGGACTCTCAGGAATCTTCTGTGGTGGAACTCCAGCCCCCAAACAGCAAGGCCCAACTTAGGGTAAGCGGTTAATTGCACAGATGCTGTATGACAAACTGGGTTCAAACCCCGGCTCTCTTATTCTTGCTGGGCAAATTACATAATCTCTTGGGCTCAGTGGTAGAGCGCTTGTACCTGGCATGCATGAGGTCCTGAGTTCCATCCCCAGCAATGAAAAATACTGTCTCACATTTCCTACCTATAGAAATGACAATCTGGGGATGGAGAGGTAGCTCAGTGGTAGAGCACTTGCCTGGCATGCATGAGGACCAAGTTAGAACGCCAGCACCACGTACACAACTAAGTGTTGGAAAAACCAAATATTAAAAAGTTGACTCTTTATCTTGTTTTCTCTAAAAAAAACAAAAATGACGATATGGAGCTGGAGTGATGGCTTTGTGGCTACGGCGCTTGTCTGGCACGCACAATTACATTTGTTCTAACCCCAGTACCAAGTACCCAGTGAAGTCTCGGAGCAACAAAAGGCACATGAAAAGCTAAATAAAAATTGTTTTCTCTCATCTAGCATGTGCAAGGCCCTGAGTTCGGTCCTCAGCCCTGAAAAAAAAATTGTTTCTCTCTTTAAAAAAAAAAAAGACAATCTGTAATTACCAGCTCTAAAATTAACAATCATAGGGCCATCATCAGGCTTAAAATGAGTTAATATGTATAAAGGACTTGGAACAGTTCTGGCACATGTGCAATGAATCATTATTAGGATAAATTAAATGAAGGCACACAAAAGCTAACCCCAGACCCTAGTTCCTATTCCAAACCACCCCTGGGCACTTGGCCTCTCCTTCCAGAAGCCAACTATATACCCTATCCCCCAGTCTCCTCAGCTGTCCCCCTAGCCCCACAGGTGCCAAAGCTCCCCTTACTCAGGCCACTTTTGCCCTATATCTCCCCTTCCCTTCCCCCATCCTTGCTCAGTGCTCTCTCACTCAACTGGGCAGTCAGGGCAGGACCAGCCAAGACATGGGCTTCACTGGCTATTGGACTGTACTTCAGGCTGAAACGAGACTTCAGAAAAGAGAAGTAGGTGTTTCCATGATGGAAGGAGCAAAAGTCATGGGCTTTCTCATGCTCATGACCTCTGCCCCAGGTTCACTGGCTAAGGGAAGCTGCTTTGGCACGTGGTACCCAGGCTTTCCCTTACAAAGCTACCAGCACCCCTTATGGGCCTGTGGGTGTAACAGAAGCAGGAAGTGAAGGGCACAGGAGAGGAAGAGGGAAGGGAGGGCAGACTGGAGCAGCTGGAGCACTTCCAACCCCAGACAGAAAGCAAACAGGCTTCAAACCTGAACAGCCTATGCACTGCCTGCCTCCCAGAATGACATTACCACCCAACAAAACCCCAGAAGCGGATCTGTATCTCCCAACCTCCCTTTTCTCCCTACCAGCCCACAGCTGGGGAGGAAGAGCAAGGACAGCCAAACATCACCTCTATCACCTGAGGGTCCTCCCCACTTGCATGTGAGAACAGAAAGCAGAACCTGACACCTGCCAGTGCTCAGAAGAGGAATCATAACATCACAGGACAGGTTTCTGATCCCATCACCTGCCCCAGATCAAAATTTCATCAACAGTCATGGATCAAGTGTTTGCTGAGAACCCACTACAAACCAGGAAGCGTGCCATGACAATGGGAAACCCAAGAAGGAGCAACTGAGACCCAGGTTCCTGGGAGTTTACAATGGGGGATTAAACCAAGGTCAGTTACAATCAGCACTGTGAGAGGCTAAGCCCAGGCCTGGGTGGGCTGGAAGGAAGAGAAAGTATTCCCTCCTAAAGCGGGTGAAACATCACATTGAACTTCACATCAGCTGAAGTTCCCCCTCCCCCAGAAAGTCATTGTCCCACAACTGGCTGGCTGGCGCCACTCATCAATCAAGTTTCCATTCCCATCTCACCTCCTCAAAGAGCCTTAGGCCCCACATTAACCTATTTTCACTCTCTCCACAGGACTAAGGTGCATTTGTTCATATCGTCTGTCTCAGTACTGCAGCCTGTCTCCAAGGTGTTCAGCAACAGCAGGTGCTCAGTATTTGTGGAATGGGGAAGGGGATGGGAGCACCCACACAAGCCTGTGTTGGAGGTGGATTGGGAGAAGGGTCAGCTAGGTGGGGAGAACACTCTAGCTAAAGAGCTATCCCTTGCATTCCGGAGTAGACTCAACAGTTCTTCCTCATGTTGTGTTGCAACCTTGACTCCAAGAGCCCGCAACCCTGCATTCCAGCTTCATCTCTGCATGAACCCACTGGAAACATCCTTCTAGTCCTTCCTATCAAGCATTTGAATCTTTTATTTAACCAACTCCCCCCCTTGCAACATGACATGGAGAACAAGACCTTCTGCAACCCTCGTGGCCTCATGGGCACAAGCTCTGCATTGGCCACCACCCTCACCCAGAAATGGGCAGAATACTGTTAATGATAACAGCAGCAGCTGATATGTGTTGGACAGTATATCCTAGATGCCTTACATTTACATGCACTTTCTCATTTCAGTCCTACAGTACTATGAGGAAGGCATTATCAAGCACATTTTACCAGTGAGGTAACAAAGACCCAGAAACAGTAAGCCCAAGGTCACACTTCTAGGAACTGACAAAACTAGGCTCAGAACCCAGGGAGCCCAGGCATCCTTCCTACCCACTCCCTGGACCTGTATAATAGGAAGAGGCCTCTTTTGGCACAGTCTAACTGTCCCCACCTGGGAGCAGGTGGGAAGCTGGGGGCTTGGGTGGGTGGGCCTGGAGCCTGGCACAGGACCTGAACACCTGAGCTGCTTTCCTTTCCTCCAGCACAGGCCTCAACATTTCTCGTCAGTCCCGTTCATCTTTTTGGTCTTGGCCCATTCTTCTGCCCTGACACCATCCTCTAGAATCATGATTTTATCATACTGTACACTTGTCATTCCTCCCAGCTCTGGGTCACTGGAGTCAGTTGGCTTCCTTTTTAAGTCTTATCCCAGTCACTGATCTAAATGTTCACTTGAAGAAGATCTAGGTCAAGCCTTTGGAGCCTCACAGAGTCCCAGTCCGGGCCAACAGCCCGTATCCATCATCACATTTTGGGTGTATTTATTGAGAAGCAGTTTACCATAGCCTGGCCTGCATTTTCCCAGCATGCCCATAATGCTAGCCTCAACCCCAATTAAAAGTCATTTAAATCGCCTCTGCAGCCTTTCTCCCGTCCACCTCCTAATCTATGAAAAACGGTCATAAAAACCGAGTGTGCCCAAGTCAAGGCGCTGCGCCCTGCCCTCAACACAGACCACACTCTGGAAGTACTGCCCTCCCCAAGTGTAAGGCCACTGTCAGGAGAGAAAAGGCAGCGGCAGAAAACCCTCCTAGGGGACACAGGCTGAGTGCAAACCCCAGGGGCGCCCGCGAGACCCTCCCCGGGTTTGGATGCTGCCCTCCGTCCCTAGAAGGGCTGCGCCGCACTCTGCTGGTCCCTCCGGGCCGGGTCTGCTGGCAGCCGGGCTCCAGAGCTCCTGGAACCCGTTCCCGTAGCCGGCGGGGAAATGGAAGGAATTTCCCTGGCCTGGCCACTTGCAGCGCCCCTCGCGGGCCAAACCCCACCCTTGGCGGGCTGCGGAGAGAGCGCTGGCCGTCGCACTCGGGGCTGACTCGGGGCCAGTAGGTCCCGCTGGGAATCCAGCCCTCTCCCTCCGCTTCCCGGTTTCCAAGCAGGACTCCCAGCGTGGCTCCGAGCCCGCCCCGGGCATCCGCAAGGCCGCCGGGGACCTGGGCTCCGACCCTCACCTGGCCCGGCGGGCTCCGCTCGCCTCTCCGCCCCCGCCGGCGGGGAGCTGCTGTGCCGGGGCGCCCATGGAGGGCCGGGGGTCGCGGGCGGCGCGCCGGGCCCCGCCGGTTCCGCCGCCGATGCCGCGGGCCCGCGTTCCTGCAGCCGCGCGGCCGCCCCGCGCCCCGGGAAGCCCCGCGCCCCGGGAAGCCCCCCGCCCCGCAGTTCCGGACGCGCCCCCCGCCCCCGCGACCCGCGGCCGCCCGCGCCGTCCCAGCCCCAGTGCGCCTCCCCCGGCAGGCGGGCGGGCCGGGACCGTGACGCGCGCCCATTGACGTCTCCGGAATCCCGCCGCCGGCGGCCGACGCAGCCTCATCAATGGGGCTAAAAATAGCGGCGCCCGGAATAGCCGCAGGCGCCCCGCCCCACGCCCCCCCACCACCACACACCGGCCGCGCAGTTACATAACCCGCCTCGCGGAGGCCGGGCTGGGGGAGCTGTTTTCAGGTGAGGGTTCTGAGGCCCTGCTAACACCACCCGAGGCAGCAGACTTACAATAAACTTTACTTGGGGGTTCCCCTAACAGAGAGGTGGAAAAAATAAGGCCCAGAGAGGCTCGTCAGCGACCCAAAGTCACACAGCAATTAGGCTGCTTGAGAGGACTGAGCCCAGACAGTGGCCCAAGGTGGCATGAGCCTGTGAGTCTGCGTGCCACCCCAAGTGCCAGGAACCCCAGGTAACAGGGCCTCAGGCTTCCACTCTAGTGGGCAGCTTACAGAGGAGGACTTCCTGGGAAGGTGAAATTTCTCCTTGAGGAGACAGACAAGGGTTGCTGGTAGGAGCAATGTCTAGATGATGCATTTACTGACGTGGATATACTTCCATGCGCCTGTGTGACATCGGAGGTTCTAGCAGGGGAGCGCAGCTACTCGTATACCCTTGACCGAAGAACAGTCCCCCTCTATCGGGGAAGGTCGTCCTCTTCGACCGAGCGCGCAGCTTCGGGAGGGAAGCACATGGAGCGGTGAGGGAGGAAGGGGACACCCGCCTAGCCAGCCAGATCACCCGAATCAACCCTGGCGATCAGTGTGGTGACAGATGTCGCAGCCAGATCGCCCTCACATCCTCCTGTGTGACATCGGGCAAGTCATTTAACCTCTCTGAGCCTCAGCCTCTTCCATCTACAAAAAAAAAAAAAAAGGATAAAAATATTATACACCTTTTTGTGGCCATGGGGAGGACTGAACAGCTCTGGAGGTGGTTTTTACACAGTAGTCACTCCAACTGAGTTTTTCTTCCTCTCCTCTAGGAGTCTAGCTCCCCCAATCCAAAGAGTTCTTTATGCAGGAAGAACTCAGGCCCACCACAGTGACCACCAAGCTGTGAAAGGCCCAGTCACCTATGACCACAGTCTCTAAGCAAAAGCATCCCCAGTGAGAAGCTTCCTGGTGGAGGAGGGGGTTGCTTGTTTGAAAAGTCTCTCTCCCACCTTCCTGGATGGAGTCCTCTTGCAGGAGCATCATCCTGTCTTGAGCGAATCCTTCTCCCCTAGCAGCTGCCCACCAAGGTGCACTGCAGAGAAAGCTGCTGGTCAGGAAAGCCCAGCCAACGCTGGAGGCGTGGGTGGGGGTGGGACAGGTTAGAAAATGCCCATCTGTTCCTGTCCTGACAGATGGCAAGGCTACTGGGGAGCACCCATTTGGGAGAATTCTGTATTGTGCCCTGCTGCACCAGCCTACCAGCCCCAATTCGTTTTTTTGGAGCCACCTTAAGTTATGAGCAAGCTATTCAATCACCAGCACCAGGCTAGGCCCCACGCAGCCAAGAATCCCTTCTGAATTCAAAACTCTCCAAAAGAGGCCCCACTCAACCCTCATTCCAGGGGCCACATTCCTCTCCCCACCCCTCTGTCCACCCTCAGAAATCCTTTTCTGGACCTATCCTAATCTCCCAGTGCTCAGAAGCCCCTTTCTCTAGCTCATCCTTCCCAAGTAATCCCAAGTGGTTCTGTCTCAAGACCACTTGAATTTGTATGTTTCTATCCCAGATACAAATATTTGCAGATAAAGGAACTAAGCCTTCAAAATTGGCAAGGTATCAGAGGAATCACGAGACAGGCTTTTCCTTACTCACCCCACACCCTCCTCCTTCCTGCCCCAGCAGCTCCTTCCAAATGGGTTCCATAAAGAAGCAGCTGCCCTACCCCCTCTTTTTCTTTCTTTTTCCAGAAGTCTAACTTTTGAAAATACATTTTAAAATATTTGCCTGTGTAGGAGAAATACATTTATTTAGACAGGAAGCAGGGAGGGGGGAGGCTCAGTTACCAACTTTTCCATGAAAGCTTCCAGCCCACAGAGGTCTCTCCTTTCCATAAATACTCAGTAGAACTTGCTTTGATTATATACTCTCCTATATATAATGAAATATAACATATATTATTAAAATGTGTAATGCTAAAACACACACATCACAGAGGCAGGATAAGAGGGTGGAAGATGACAGGAACAAGAGACCCTGGATTGATACTGGTTGTCAGGAGCACTGAACAGCTGGGGCACTCAGATATTTTTCTTTGCTCCTGACTTAGAGTCTGATTTCCCTAGACCACAGGGTTCCAACTTTTCAGCTATGTGACTTCAGAGAAGTTATTTGCCCTCTCTGGGCTTCAGTTTCCTCATGTGAAACACCAGGATGACATATCTAATGAGACTGTCATGATGAAAAGTGTATCCATGATACCAGGCATAAAGCATGTAGACAGGAGTCTTGAACATGGTGCCAGATGTACCATTTCCAAACAGGAGGATTTAGGGGAGAGCCTGGGCTGGGAACCTTGCCTTGAAGCTGCACATGCAAGGTGCTAACCTTAGTTTTGCTGAGCTTATATGCTTGACGTTTGAGGGGGGCGGGAAACAGCACAGATGGAGGCAATGTCACTTCCAAAGCATCATTACAAATGCCCAGTAAGGGGCTAGAGTGGCTCAGCGGTTATGGAGCTTGCCTGGCATGCATGAGGACGTGGGTTCGAACCCCAGCATCACATACACAGCGAAGTGTTGGAGCAACAAAAGTCACATGAAAAACTAAATAAGATTCTTTCTTTCTCTTTCTCACTCTCTCTCTCTCTCTCTGTTTAAAAAAAATGCCCAGTAAATCTCAGCCCTGATGTTGGCATCTTCAACTCAGGTCCCTCAGCTAGTCGGCAGCCAAACCAGAACCACAGCCCCAGTTTTCTGACTCCCAGACCAGTGGTCCTTATGCCCACCTTCGTGTTCCTTCATACCTAGCATCGACTTGCTACACAAACTCCAAGAAGTGCTTCGCAGCTTCTATTGCAGTTAGGAAAGCTGAGGAGAGAGAAGGTGAACTACTCATGTGGCTACAGGTCTGGGGCACAGGGGATACAAGCACCCTGGCCAATGTGGTCCTATTTTGGGAAATACCTAGAAGAGGAGGACAAAGTCCTGTAGCAGAAAGTTAGATTCTAGTGTCATGGGGAGGCAGGACACACGAATAGATATGAGCCAGGTGTGGTTGTGTACCCCTGAATCCCAGCTTTCCCGAGGCTGAGGCAGGAAGATTGCAAATTCAAGTAATTAAAAAGGGCTGGGGATGTAGCTCAGTGGTAGAGTGCCCCCTGGATTAAACCCCAGTACCACCACCACCATCATCTAAAACTCCAAGAAGCTGCCTCCAAGAAGGTAAAGGGTTAATCTGAGAGGCCACACTGTAGAAACCAGGTCTCTTGGTAGCCTTCCCCATATATATATATACCCCTCCAGGTATATCATCTCTACCCAGGCAGTGAGATACCATTTCACCACACCTCCACACTAGCCCACGGGGGCAAGGTGTGGCGGGGGCGGATGCCAAGTGGGTTCCCTAGCCTTTTGAGGTCCACAAGGGGCTCCCCTGCTCGGGCCCTAACCCAGAATAAGCAGAGGGGCTGTGGAGGGGGTTTCCTTCATGGTTGCCTTCCTCATCTTGAGGATCAAAAACTACTTGATTGGGGTCCCCCCACCTCTCCTCTAGGGCAGAAAAAAGGTGGGGCACAAACACAGGGCCTTCCTGGGGCTGTCACAGCGAGAGGGGCGTCCAAGGACACCACCCACTTGAGGATCACATGCTTCTAATTGCATAAGGATGAGGCGGACCCACTCGAAGCTTTTCGAGGTGCCTCCACATTTGCTTTCCCTGTTTGCATGGAAAGCCATCAGAGCCAGAGAAAGTGACCAAGGTCACCAGGCCGGAAATGGCGGAACTGTAATTAATGTAAGTTTTCCCTTAAATCCAAACCAGGGCTCTTTATTAAAAATAAATTAAAAAGACTGTGTAAAATTACAAAATCAAACATGCTCGTCGTAAACAAATACAAACGTTACAGAACTGCGTGACTGCGAAGTTCGTAAACCCACTCCCAGGGGAGCAGGAGTTTGGTCATTCCCTGGAGTTTGCCTCCAGCTCCTCTCTACCTCCTGGGGCATGGGATCTGGCCCGGGGACGCTCCCCGAGGGGCCTGCGACCGGAACGCCGGGCCGGAAGGAACAGGGCTGGACTACGCCAATGCGGCGGCCTCGGCTGGCCGTGCCCCACGCCGCGTTCCGGGGGCGACAGCTCTGCCCCGTGCCAGGACCTGCTGGGCCGGGTGCGGCCGGGGAAGCCGCTACGTCACAAGGCGGTCCAGAGGGAGCCCGCAGCGCCAGCCAGGATTCCATTACATCACCCGGGGCGGGGAGCCGCGGCTCCGTAAACACCGTTGCGAGCCATTGGCTACCGCGCAGCCCATCCAACCAATAGCAGGAGAGTATGCAAATAAGTCGGGGAGCCAACGGGTCTGCTGTATGCAAATAGACGTCATCGCCCGGCTGGAGGTTCCCAGAGGAGGGATGAGAAAGGTCCTGAACTTTGTAGGGAGTTGGTGTGGGGAATTGCCATCCCAAATCCGTTCCAACCAATCCCAAGGAGACTGGATCTTGGTTAGGGGTGAGTGCCCTTAATTCTTGGTCTGTCTGTCCAGTTAGACCCTACTGTTTGGAGATTCAGTGAACACGAGCAATGATGCAAAAAATTAAGTCAGCTTGGAGAGAGGGGAAAGAAGAAGAAAGAAAGAGGTACAAAAAGCTGGACTGGACGGTCCTTCAGAAAGCACCTCGGTCAACTCTTCCCAAAGGGACCCAGCAGAGAACAAAACAGATACACAGCCCCTGACTGGTAGGTAGTTACAGTTCTGTATGATGGCCTAAAGTTGAACAATCTTGAAAATCAGTAATACCTGTTGTTGCTGGGTTAGGG
Source organism: Aplodontia rufa (assembly GCA_004027875.1). NCBI lineage: Eukaryota > Metazoa > Chordata > Mammalia > Rodentia > Aplodontiidae > Aplodontia > Aplodontia rufa. Next base: position 43,410 of record PVKS010016634.1, read on the forward strand.
CTCTCCAGAAAAACAGAACCAAAAGCATATGCAGTCAGCCCTCCAGATCTAAGTTCTGCGTCCGTGATTTCAACCAAGCATGAATTCAACCAATCATAGGTTGGAAATATTTTGGGAAAAAATCCATCTGTACTTTTCCGGTCATTATCT